>JAYDZE010575911.1:0-11511 GCA_034509125.1 Monilaria moniliformis
ATAGTGTTTATTTAATTTCGGAAATTTAGTTCTAACATTTAATATACTACTGAGCTAGTGAGCTCACCCCACTACAGGCTATTTTTTTGCTGATTAGATCTTCGTCAGCCCAGCAGCTGCGACCCCGTCAAGTCACTGATCCTTCTGGGTAAATATTTGTATATAATAGAACATGTGGCATGTCAGGTCTTGGAAGTACATATATTGGTCGGGATTGTCAATTGTGCATATTTTTCACTTTTCTTAACACAAGATTACTAGTTTTTAATTAGTTAATATAAATATTTGAATTATGTTGACTGGTTGAATTAATAATAACAATAATATATGTAGAAAATGTATATAGTTTGTCCGATCGTGACACCACTTATTCGGTTATTCAGTAATCGAATTAGGGGTGTTACAGTAATTATTGATTTTCAATATATAAAACTACTAGAGGATTCACTGGTACTTTGAATCATTTTATGCATTTCTTATATATTGGACTTGTCTAAATAAGATTCGATTACTAAATAAAGATTTGAAAAGTCTAAATATTGATTTAGTCCACTTTGTGGTCTGGCTAATACAAATTTGAACCAATATTAGAGTCGAAACGTATCGGAGCTGAACTAACTTGTCAGATTTGAAGACGAAACTTGAAAGAGCCGATGATCATATTCGCCGACAAACGACAAATGACAAACTTATATTTACCGCTTTTTCCTTTGGACCAACTACTCTTTTTTCTATAATGTGTTATTCTCATTAAATATTTGTCTTATAAATTTTAACGAGACCTTATAGTATATAAATATGATGTTTATTTGTAAATCTAAGGCACATTCCGAGAAATTTTGTTTTGTAAATAATAGCAATATGAAAAGTGACTTTAACCATTTTCCCTTTTATTTTTAGAGCATTATTATGTTTATTATTATTTATAAATAAACATCAAATAGCTCCATGTATTTCAACCAACCAACCTAATGGTAAAGCGTAATTTAATTGGTAAAACATTTTCCAAAATTTTGTTCGGCACATGCTATATTGAGCATCCGTAGAAAGGAAAAGATGCCCCAATTCTTCTATGAAAAGATGCCCATTTCTAATGTGAGACTCAGAAATATTACAACTCCCATAATTATTCAAAACTTATATCCCACAAGCAATGTCTGCCACCTCGAGGGATACCATACAAGATGAGGGAGAAATATTAGACCTCCAACTAGTTTTGCTCAGAATGCACGAATACGTTGTTAATTAAAATAGTAAAAAAAAATTATTAATTTTTATTTTTTTGAAGTTGGATGGTTTCTCCAATTGTAGAATTAAAGAAGTATAAAATTGATAATACAGTTAGTGGTATTGTCATAATTAGAATGACAAAATTTATGAGTTTTTTATGTTATTTAATTAATATCATATATATTCTTTATTTTATAGTTAGCAATACCAACGGCTTACAATATAATTTTATCTAATAACCATTATTATCTTGTTAAGATTTCTATCAAAATATTTAGATATTTTTCTTCAATTTTTTTTACTAATTAGTTAGAATTTTTGCATTTTTTGTGTTTTGGAACCATATTCTACTCAAGTTGCTTATTCTTCAAAACATATTTTAACATCTCAAATTTTCTGTCTTTTTAATTCATGAAAATCCATTTTCTTTGTCTTTCTAATTTATGGAGACCCATTATGCCCAAAAAAATGAAAATTGGTGTTACTTGTAATCTTAAAAAAGGCAACCATATTTACAAAGAGATATACATATAGAGCAACAAATATATAATTTTGTAGTCCTGTTAATAAAAACTTGGAATTGTACTTCGAATTCATCTTTGAATTACTTTTAGAATCAAGCCACTTTAGCCAAAAAAAATTACTTGACTATAAGCCATGATAAAAATTATGTTAACAATAATCCACTACAACTTCACCTTGAAATACACAGAATGAAAGAGGCACACCACCCTCAACAACAAAAAAATAAAAATACAAACCTTAATTCTCACGCCTGACTATTTATATTTTTGTTATATCTTTAATCGTATTAAAGAAAGGAGCTAGCAATCTTCAACTTTTGGTCATTACATTACATGTTACATCAACCCCCCCCAAAAAAAATCATAAATACAACAAGCGTAAATGAACTCAAGCATACCATGTATTATTTGCAAACAGTTTGAACCCGATGAAATTGAAGTGTATACCAATATACGTGATCAAGGAAAACCAAATTTTCAGAGATCACTATACATAGACAAATTAACTAATGACTAAATTTTTCTCTGTGTTAATGAACATAACTCTAGAGAAACTAAATTGAGATATGAGATGCAACTTTAATATGAAAAGAAGAAAAAAGAGTTAAATTCAGAAGCTGAACAGTCTTTAAATTACGCTTGCGCTTGGAGAATCTGAAAAGTAGCTAGAGATTTTGGGCTCCAATTTTAGGTAGGAAAAATTATTTTGCTCCACTACTTTGTTTTAGTATGAAATATAGATATAGATTCTCAAAAGTGCATGTGAAGGTTGAAGAAGCCTTGCAATAAATTAAGGTTGTCTACAAAGCCAGATCCTTCAGCTGCTGGGAATCAACAGTGGAGGGTGCGCGAGTGAGGGCACATCCGGCAGTAGACGTCTTGGGGAAAGCTATAACCTCCCTGATGGAATTAGCCCCACCCAATAGCATCACCAGTCTATCCAACCCGAAAGCAATTCCTCCTGCCAAAACAACTCCAAGTTTAGATCTAAAAACAAGACAATAGTGCATTCGTGTAGATTCAACTCATAACAGAACCCTATTCAGAGGTTGAATGAACCCAAATAATAAGACATCTTTTTGAAGGACCATCTTTGAACACTTGGACAAATCTTCAATAGAAGACCTAGAGTAGGATAATTTAATAGTCATGCACTCACTTGTCTCGTTCTTCCTAATAATTCCTCCAATATAACAAGTTGAACTCTCACCAAGCTTAGTCCCACAGTTACTTTGCTTCTATCACTAGAATTTCCATTTAGACATTGTAACAAATTTTTAGTTTAGGAAATGGCATTCCATACCATGAGGAGGAGCACCCATGTCCAGAGCCTCCAAAAGATACCCAAACTTGTTTTCAGCCTGAAAAACAGAAAAAAGCTATTGTAGCACAACCATAAATATGAAGTTCAATTGATTGTGGGCATAAATGAATGCAATGCACAGCCTCAAGTTCTTCAGACTTCCCGTATTAATATAAATAAATTTCTGCTCTTTCCTAATTGTTATCCTATAAAAGAAAAGGGAACCAACTACTTTGAACTGGAAGTTGAAACTGTTAATTTATATAGCTTCAAACAAAAGGTTGCTGGACTTATCCTTCAACCTACTATCCCCAATTCCTAAAACGTACAATTGCTGATTTTATAGGGGCCTAACCACTTAACCTCATTTGGAATGTTGAAACTTTAGTGGAAGTTCTGGTTGCTCAACTTGATAAATTACAAATGTATCCACCATAACTAACAAACTAAAAAACAATTGACCATTTATAAGATTATCAAAAGACAAGTAGATACCACAATACACATTGGCCTTGATTTTAGTCATACAACTTATAATTTGCTTATTTATTCATAGTATATAAGTAGCTTATAGCGCAACTTAAGCTAGAGTTCGGATGGTTTTATGTAAGGCTAACAAATGAAGGCATTCTCTAAGTGATCCTCGACTTTAAAGCGCGTAACTGGATGAGAGCTCTAGGATCTGTTTACCTGTTCAGAAGAAATGCCAACTATTTCCAAAACCTTCTGTTGGACTTCACGCTTGTAAATTCTCAAGCTTCCCCCACCAATCTATTAAAAGACATAGGCTTTTAGACAACTGAAATTCTTTCACGTTGAGGAATACAAGGATTCATTTACCTCGACCCCATTGTAAACCATGTCATAAGCTAAGGCTCGGGCAGAGGCGAGGTCCTTCATGTCCTCGGGATGAGGAGCTGTAAAAGGATGATGCAAGGCCTACAAAGAGGTAAAATATAGCGTACATCAGCAATTATAAACACATATTCCGGAACGAGCATCGTTAAGCTTTCAGTCAAGCTAATATAAATATCGTACAAACCTCAAGCCTTTCCTCAGAATCATTCCACTCAAACATTGGAAAATCAGTTACCCAGAGGATCGAGTGCCTTGACTAGCATACACATAGATAAACAACATAAAGGTCAGACAAGAAAGTGGAATAATAAATTCCTTTGCAGTAGAGTAATGTAGGTCGTACTTCAGGAAAAAGTCCAACTCAACAACTTACATGATCAATCAATCCCAACTCTTGCGCTACGTACAGCCTTAGTCGGTCCAAGGTTTTATTAACTGATGCATTGTTACCTACAGCAAATAGAATGAGATCACCAGGACTAGCAGATAGTATCTTCAGTAAAAGATCCTGTTCAGTCTTGCTCAAACTTGAAACCAGTGCGGGAATCCCTTCAAGCCCACCTGCATTAGTACATTATAATATGATGATAGTGAAAACATTTTCACCAAGTAATGCTTGTATCATGTTAAGAGGCATCTTTATTACCATCACTTGAGACCTTCAAGAACGGCAGTCCCTTTGCTCCAGATTTAATAGCTTCATTACAAATATCACCCTTTTTAAGAGCACTATTTGAATACTTCTGGCTTCCTGAAGGAATGCATATTCCCTTAATAATGCCGTCACTAGACAAGGTATCTGCAAAAACCTTGAAGGAAGAATTTCTGAACACTTCTGATACCTGAAGGTAGAACAACATTTTCATCAAAATCAAATATAGGGCTTGAGGTGAACAACTGGCCAAGCTCCAGTCTCATAAATAGATTGATTTCCTCTATGATCCTATTACATGAAAACAAAGCACTGAGGCATGTCAACAAAGGGTTACATTTTTCAGTTCAAGATCAAAACGCATATCTGGCCTGTCTGAACCAAATCTGTTTGTAGCTTCAGCATATGTTATCCTTGGGAAAGGACTTAGTAGTTCAACTCCTTTGATCTCAAGAAAAACCTGCAATCAATTAATTAGTCATTACAGACTCCACATAATTGGAGAAAAGAGTCTAGTTCACTTGGCCCTGCCAAACAAGATAAAGTTTGAAACGGCAGTTGACAAAGTAAAAGTCCCATTGCCAAAACAAGATAATCACAATCAAAAATATCAATGTGAAGACTTGTATAGAAGGAAAAAATTATCAGACGCATGAGGCCAGATTTTTTAAGCTAGTTTCAGGACTAACAAGTGATTGTGTTTGCATCACAAGTGTGGAGCTCTAAAAAAGATCCAATAAAGAATAACCTCTAAACCTTGTTACAAGATTGCTTGAGAGTTGTGACCACATGCCTAATACCAAGAATAATCCTAACTATTCTTTTGTAGTTGGACAATTGAGTTTAAAGCGCAATTACACAAAATAAGGTAATGATAAGCCAGCATAGAGTTTGGAATTGGGCTCGCTCAAGCTGGCCATATCAACCTACTATGTTTCCCAACATTGACAAGATGTGTTCAGCATGATGATCCATAGACAGAACACATGCAGATATGATACATGATTCCAAGATATACTATCATATGCCAGACTTGCAAGGGAAGTCAAGAGTAACCTTTCTAATCAAATTTTCATTTAGTTTCAGAATATCCTCCAGAGGAGTGAATGCCATTTCCATGTCAAGCTGCGTAAATTCGGGCTGCCTATCTGCTCTTAGATCTTCATCTCTGAAACATCTGCATAGCAAGAAACAGAAGTAAATCTCAATCATGTTCATATCACAAACATGAGATATTTGGATGGTGTAACATTAACTTGTTTGCACAATTAGGTTGTTAATGCCGTAAGTCGATGACAGGTGTCTGCAGTGAAAACTGGACGCATACAAGTTGATGGTCAGAAAGTTCCTATATCATATGTAGTTCAGCCGTCCCAAAAAATAAGCCATTTTCTGCACAGGTAATAATTTTGAGCCTTTTTATTTATAGACATTTAGTTAATTTTATGTGTTTTTATATTTGGAATCATTAATTCTCTGTAACCTTTATAATTTACTGTGACCATTTGGCCCTCTTTTCTCTTTAACTGTTACGGTGAAATTGTATTTAGACAAGAGTAATTAACATACTGAAGGCTGTAGGCATGAACCACCTGTTATGGCTATGGATATCCAGATTCTCCATACTGAACCAGATGTTGTAACTGTTTACAAGCCTGCAACAACTCCTGTAAGTAACTTCTACTGAATAAGTTGGTTTCCATTTACTGAGTTTCAATTACTTTATACCTCTGTCCATGGAGACCTTCATTCCCTAATTTCCCTGGCTGAGTTGGGTAGTAATATGAGAAGTTGGTAGTAATAGGGTCCTTTCAGACACGTAAGTGGATGTTAGTTGATAGCTGCAGGCTCTAACGATGTAATTTGGTTCTCAATAATGAGTTAATGATTAACAAGTGTCACATACGGTGATCTGGAGGGTTGAAAACTGCAAAGAAGACTGTCATGTGCGGTCCCCTTCTGGCTCTTTTCAAACTCATTTAGCTAAATATTTTCATGCTCAAATCCTTGTTTTCAGAAACTCAGTAATATTTAAGTGCTGATGATTGAGTGTGATTGGATCATTGATATTTTTCGGGTTTTCGATTAGTTCATTATGGTTATACTTTTTATGTTTTGATCAAGTTGGTTGTACATTTTGTGACATTCTTGTAATTGTAGATTAGGTGTTGGGGTTTTTCATACAGTTATTCTTTATTGTGTCTGTGCAAAAAGTTAGTTAGTTGGACTGTTGGAGTCACTTTCTCATATTTTACAAGCTGAATGATCCCTTGGCTAAAATGGAACTCATTACTATTTAGGTACATCCATGTGGACAATATCGGAAGAACACAGTTGTTGGTATTCTTCAAGCAGAGCATGACTTGGCACCTCTATTCCGTATCCTACTTTTCATTGATTGGACTAATATGGAGAATTTTAGTAGTTACCTACATCCATGAAATTGCTACATTTTTTTTTCTTTTCAAAATTTACATTTCTCTCTGACTTCAATTGCAAGTTTAGATTCTTCTTGGCATCCTTGACATTCAAATACCAGCAATTCATCGATTAGATCGCTTGGTCTCTGGACTTCTTATCATAGCTAGAAGTGCTTCCAAGGCTGATATTTTCAGGCAACAGGTTAGTAAATTTGGGCTTATATCATGTATATTGTATTGAGAATACATTAGTTAGTCTCTGTCATATTTTACATTGTTATTGAATGATCGCACGATTTAAAAGCTTAAACCTTCAGAGTGGAAAACCATTCAAAATTAAACAATTTACCTGATACTTCTTGCCGGTTGTGGCCTTTATATGTTATTGAATAATCAATAACCACATTAATTCTAACCTGTCAATGAAGAGAATAATTTACTATTTTATAACCCAAACAATATGTATAACACATGATGCAAAGGATTTGGATGATCACATTTTGATGTGTGCTGCTCTTGCGACTATTTTCCTTCAGATTGAATCAGGAGAGGTCAAGAAACAGTATATTGCAAGGGTGACAGGAGTGTTTCCCGAGGATGAGGTAATCAACTGCATGTTCTAATTGACTTATAATTTCCTTGTTAAATCAATCTAAATCTTTCCAAAGTGTAGCATAAGTTTTAATATGACATCAATGATTTTTTTTCATGTGAAGCAAGTTGCTGATGTCAATGTCAACTATAATGCCCGAGAAGGAAGGAGCACAGTTGAGGTAATAATTCAGTATTCCTTATCCTAATTTTGTGGTTTTGGAACTCAGTATCTGAAGTTGTATATTGATCTTTGTTCTCTAAAATATTAGCACACTGCAATGCTCGAGTGCAATTATGTACAGTAGAAAACAAGGTTGTATCCACACAGATTGAAGAAATCAAACAACAGATTACTGCTATCAAATTGCCTTTTGCTATGTAGACTATGGAACTGGGTTTGTGAATAAATTCTAAAGCAATATTAAGGTTTCAGTTAAAATCCAACTAACAAAAGGCTTAGGGAAAATCAAATAGGAGAAAGTTATTCTAGGGATTATATTTTATAATAGATACATATCATACATCAAACTCAAACTTTCTAAACTACATGGTTCAGTACTATCCTTTTTTCTTGTTTTTGTTTTGCCCGTGTTATTACATTTATCTGCTAGCATATGTAAAATTGTATGTGAGAAATGCTCCAACTGCTTTTGTTTCTTAGTAGTTTTAGCACCTGGCAGTATCATTCCTTTGAGACTTATGCAGGTAGAAAATGGTCCGACTGGGAAGAGTTCTGCAAAAGGGAAGTCTGCTTGTACCAAATTTACTAGAGTTAGTACCAATGGAACACAAAGCATTGTTTTATGTGAGCCAATCACTGGCAGGACACATCAGGTAATAAAACTATACTGTCTATGGAAGTTACCTTGGTTTCTGTTAACGACATGCCTTCTTAGTCAATACTTCTTTACTGTTCTTCTGTAATTATTAAATTAGTTGAAGTGTCTCTTATTTCAACATCTATGAGAATAAAAGGAAGTAAATTAAAAAAATAATAAATACATATGCATGCTCAAGTTGTTAACATATTAAGGTTTTTAGTAATGATAGACATGAGCAGTGACTTTAAACTAGGGTTGAAACATGTTCACATTTTTCATTTTCCTATTACAGTATTTGTACTGTTTTTTGATTTAACATCAAAGTTCCTCTCTTTCAGATACGTGTTCATCTGCAGTATCTGGGGCATCCAATAGCTAATGACTTTCTCTATCTATTGGAAAGTGTTCCTCATCGTTCTATTGAAGGATTGGGTGCTGATAGAGCTGCAGCAAACTCAGGACTTCCCTCAAAGGTCAATCATTGTGAGATTAACGAGTCTGGTTCTGGAGATGAGCCTGCTGAAGATTTCAACATCGATCCTATGTGTACCAACTGTCCAGATCTGCCACCCAAAGGGTGAGAAACCCTTCTTGGATGGTGCAATAATGTTTTTCTATATGCTCTGATTTCACTGTACTAAATAATTTCTTGCCTCTTTAAGTGATGTTTTACATGAGAACATAACAAACAAGTATCCGACTTTAACAATGACCGGCCATGATGTGGTTTTTGCATTATGTATATGATATAGGTTATGGATCTTTTGGAAAACAAGAGCTTGAGCAACAATCTGACTGATGCTATATCTTAGTTGATGTTCTTCTTCTATGATATTCGTTACAATACAATGGATTGACAGTTCACATAGATGCTATACAATATATCTTACTATTCTTAATTGTTGAAAGTGCCAGCTCCCTTTACTTGGTTGAATGACTGCTCTTTCTGAATGAAGCTACTCTTTTCCTTGATTTTGTAATGCATTGGATCTCTTTACATGGCATGGCTGGACAATTAATTGGTGAGTATTGTTTTTAAAATGCAGATATGATGTACATGAAGCAGGTCTATGGCTGCATTGTATTAGATACTCGGGCCCTGATTGGACGTACGAGTGTCCATATCCCAAATGGGGTTCTCTTAGTTAGTTCTTTTTATTTGTTTTTCTTTACATATTTTCAGTTGAGTCTCTTTTTAAATTTAAAACTTGATGTTAGAATGATTCAGTTAAAATGCAGGAATTGTAATCTGTCAACTTTGTTATGATAGTGTAATCTCAATATTTTCCTCTTGCAATGACCTAAGTGAAGAACTGCTGTATACAAGTTCCATAGATATCCAAGATATAATAATTTAGATGCTTGAAACATTTCATTCGTTCTGCATGTGGAAAGTTGACACAATGAGATGGGTTAGAATTTTCGAACTCTTTAGAGAATCCCGTGCTTGTGGGTGACCCAACTCTCTCTTGTTATCTTTGACAGATCACAGTTATGACTGACATGGTAAACTACTCATATAAGTGTGTGATATAAGCATATGTTCACTTGTCTTCATCCATTTTGCATAGTACTGAGTGGATTGGTTTTGTCTTCATTTGACTTGTACATATCTATCTACTCCAAGAATTCAAAATAGTGGGAAAGCCCTGAAAACAGTGAAGGCTATGATGTCCTTTATTCCCTTCTCATTGAACTGTTATGCTTTGATTAACATCTATGGAGTGTTTAGTGACTTTTGATTATTTTCAATTTAAGGATTTCGTTTTTCTCATTTTGTCCTTTCAAAACTATTCTCACTTCATGATTTCTCATGCCTTTTATGTTTGTATACTTTTTATCCTTTATTATGGAATTCTGATGAACTTTACCAGCCCGGGTCACAGGTTTCACTCATCATAAAGTAGTGGATTACAGAGACTAATGAAGATAATAGATTTCAAACGGAGCGTGTATGTGAAGCTCATCAACTAAAGCAAGGTATGGCCCAGAATGTTAAGGTTTCTCAGATATAACCTAGAAATGCATTGATTACAAATGCAAGTTGCTTTCCTAAGAAAAGAATATCCAACTCCAAAAGCATTGCCTACTCATTTTACTTGTTCTTACAGAAATAGAAGGATCCTATTTGAATCTGGATGGATCCTCCATAGTTGAGCAATATCTTCACTTTTAACTCATGTTTTTTTGTCACCATGTCTAGATGCTTACCTATTTCCTATTCTGATGGTGGGCCAATCTTGAAGTTCAATTACAACTACTTTCTAGTCATTGAACACCCACACAGAATCTCAATCTATTGAACTTTTTTTTTTGGTGCTATAGTTTTTTTTTTTAATGGAAAACCTTAAGGCATCTTGTTTGGTTTTAGATATTGTATTGATGAAGTATAATATTGACCATAGATTTGTTCATGGTCGTGACAGTTTGTGTTTGGTCATATATGAGATATAGATGGCAGGTAAATAGGTAGTCCGTTTGGTGTTGTTGATCAGGTGTAGCATCAATAGAATCTAACCATTGGGATGTATTGCTCATGGAGAGCAAGTTCAAGATTAAAGAGTTTGCACGACTTGATGAATTTCACTGGGACATCGAAGCTTCATTCTCCACAAATATTCAGTCTCAAATATTTGCAAATAAGCAAATTTTTTTGTACTAGTAGTTTGTTGCATAATGGATTTAAATTTAATCGTGTACTAGTTTAAAATTATGTGGAAAATGTATTTCACTACAAAAAAAGCGGTGTTTAGCGATCACAATTTACCGAGCACCACTGTGGTCGCAAAGTATCGAACACTTAGCGAGCACTTTGCGCAAAATTACCGAGTACATACCGAGCACCGTAGCCATTGTCGATGAATTGGGAATGTCGACTGATTTCCGAGTACATATATGCTCGGTATATTTGCGAGCACCCGTGTAGTCGGAAGTGTCATTGGTTTCCAAACACATACCGAGAACCAAGATAACGCGCGTTGAATTGTGGCGCCAATAGTTTCCGGGAAAACTTTCCGAGCACCGGTGCTCGAAGATCACCGAGCGATATATGTGTGGTCGGTAAGCGCTCCCGCGAAAATTACGCGGGAATAGTCACCGAGCACTCGGC
>JAYDZE010575922.1:0-11508 GCA_034509125.1 Monilaria moniliformis
AGTAAGTAGTTGCTGCCTTGGCCCCCCCCCCCCCCCCCCCCCCCCCCCTCCCCCTTTCTCTGACATCACAACTGTTCTTGGCAGAGTGCAATGCATACATACATAGGAAATGAAGGGACAAGAGGGGTTTCTGGTGGAGAGAAGAGAAGGGTGTCTATTGGTGTTGACATAATCCACAAACCATCTCTGCTGTTTCTTGATGAGCCCACCTCCGGCCTCGACTCAACGAGTGCCTACAGCGTCGTGGACAAGGTGAAGGACATAGCCAGAGGAGGCAGCATAGTGCTGATGACAATCCATCAGCCTTCCTTCAGAATCCAGATGCTGCTAGACAGGATCACAGTCCTTGCTAGGTAAAAAGGCCGATGTTTTCAAAGAATTCGAGCTTCTTTTTTCAACAAAAATCAGATGATCGAAGCAATGATATACTGCAGGGGGAGGCTAGTATACATGGGGAGCCCAAATGCACTACCTGCCTATCTTGCCGGCTTCCAACGCCCCGTTCCAGAAGGCGAAAACAGCATTGAGTATCTCCTCGATGTGATCAAGGAGTACGATGAATCAACTGTGGGGCTCGACCCTCTTGTTCTGTACCAACGCGATGGGATCAAGCCGGAGCAAGCCGCCACAACCCCACTTCCGAAGAGGCTCAAAACTCCACAGGCAACGCCCCGTGGGAAGAGCTCGTGGTCGAAGCACATCAGCCTGCAGAGCAGCCAGTTCTCCCATGGAGGAGGCACAGCCATGACTCCTAGATCAGGGCCATTCGATTACAGCAGCAACAATGATGATGATGATGATCAAGAGAACTTTGATGCCTCATTAGAGAGAAAGAGAAGAATGCCTCAAACACCACTCAACATGAATCAAAGTGGAGCCTATCCAAGGCTGGCCTCACATTTCTACAAAGATTTCTCTGTGTGGATCTATCAGGGCGTCACGGGCACGCCCCGACGCCCTCCTACGTGGACCCCAGCGCGCACCCCGGGCCAAACCCCAGCCAAAACACCACTCTCAAGCTCAAGAAACAGAAATGCCCCACCTCCAAGAACACCTGTTTTCAGCACTTCTTTTGACTCATACACAACTTCTTATCAAGAATTCGACGTGGAGGAGCAGGTCCTAGACGAGCCAGAGCACAGGCGCAAGTTCGCCAACCCATGGCTGCGCGAGGTGGCCGTGCTCTCATGGCGCACGGCCCTCAACGTGATACGAACACCCGAGCTCTTCCTCTCAAGAGAGATAGTCTTGACAGTGATGGCTCTTGTTCTTGCCTCCCTCTTCAAGAATCTCCACAAAACAGAGTTCCTAACCATCAACCGCCTCCTCAACTTCTACATCTTCGCCATCTGCCTCGTCTTTTTCTCCTCCAACGACGCCGTCCCAACCTTCATCCAAGAGAGGTTCATCTTCATCCGCGAGACCTCCCACAACGCCTACCGCGCCTCCTCCTACGTCATCTCCTCCCTCATCGTCTACCTCCCATTCTTCGCCATCCAAGGCTTCACATTTGCAGCCATCACCAAATACATCCTCCGCCTCCACGGTGGCATCATCTCCTTCTGGCTCATCCTCTACGCCTCCCTCATCACCACAAACGCCTACGTGATGCTGGTGAGCGCAGTGGTGCCGAGCTACATCACTGGCTACGCCGTGGTCATAGCCACCACGGCCCTCTTCTTCCTCACCTGCGGCTTCTTCTTGAAATCTTCCCAGATCCCCCTCTACTGGAAATGGCTGCACTACATCTCTGCGATCAAGTACCCTTTCGAGGCACTGCTGATCAACGAGTTCAAGGGCACGAGGTGCTACCATGGCTTCGGAGAGGAGCTCCAACCCGGGCCCCTCGGAGAGGTCAGGATCAGTGAGCTCCACAATGTAACTCGGGGGATCAACTGCACAACTCGTGATCAAGAACTCATGTTGATCGGACAGGATGTGTTGTTCACTATGGATATTGATCACATTGAGAGTATTTGGACTGATATAGGCATACTGCTCGCGTGGGGCGTGCTGTATCGCCTTTTCTTCTACGTCGTGCTCAGATTTTACTCCAAGAATGAGAGGAAATGATTGAACTTAGTTTGAATTTGAAGATCTTCTGCATTTGTTTTGCTGTAAACTTTCTATATAAAGCTAATTTTACTTCCTAAAAGGGATGGATAGTGTTGGATTTTGGAATGAAGTTTCTTGCATATAATCAAACCTTTAAATTCATAGCGAAAAGCAAACAACATTGTGACAAACAATTTTGAAGATCTATGCAGTGTGCTCAAGAATCTTCTTATCAAGTGAGTTCATGCGGATCTGGAGTTTTTCATCTAGTACTCTTCCATCTTTCCACAAGTATAAACTTGGGATGCTTGGTATTCTCCACTCTGATGCTGCTTCGCGCACCTCGTCAATGTCGACTTTCAAGACACTGCCTTAGGGATATTTTGAAGCTAAATTTGCGTATATCGGACCAATGTGGATGCAAGGGCCGCACCATGATGCAGTGAATGAAAGATATATGGACCATAATAGGATATTGAGCTTTAATTAATTAATATTGAACCATTAATTAATTAATGCAGATAAAAGATAATAAGCCTATAGGCAGTTATTATATATTTTCCTATTACAGAGAAATAAAAGACAGAAGTTAATTTATCAGTTTTGGAACATTTGGAACGTAAGAACTGATTCATTTTGTCACTAAAATAATACATATGTTCAATCAGAGATTTTCTAGCTTTCTCTGATTGAACTGTGTATCGAAAATTGTTCCTGCATCGGATTGGCATACACGTGGATACCGAAAGTAGTGGATTCACCTACAAGA
The DNA here is from genome assembly GCA_034509125.1 of Monilaria moniliformis. Classification (NCBI taxonomy): domain Eukaryota; kingdom Viridiplantae; phylum Streptophyta; class Magnoliopsida; order Caryophyllales; family Aizoaceae; genus Monilaria; species Monilaria moniliformis. Next base: position 2,825 of record JAYDZE010575922.1, read on the forward strand.
TGCCGGATTCGATCAAACGTGGAAATCAAACTACACAACAAGTAAGTCTTCTTTTTGTTGTGTGATTAAATGCTCAACTCACGAGATCAATTATGAATCTAGGTCTATTTCTTGTCTGTATTTTCCGCTGTGTGTCAGTAGATGACGACGGGAAAACCTAACACGACATCCTTCGACGGCAGGGTCCGGCCAGACCACCTATTCTCAACGAGCCATTCCGTTATTTTCTCGGCGATCCTCCCAGTCACCTCATTCGCCCCAGCCTTCAATAGATGGTAAGACCTTACGCTAGGGTCGCCTGCAAGACCCGCACCTACAATCTCCTTCTATCATATAAACATTCTCGCAATTGAGAACTTTACTAGCGGGAAAACGATAGTCTTTGTTCGCATCGTGGTGTTTAGATACAACCTCTGTTTTGGAAGCCTCGTCTTTCTTCGAAGGTTAGCCGTACCGAAGACAGAAAGTATTGGGACTCCCGATTAGGTAATACACTTCACTTGCACGCAAATTGGAATCCTTAGTCCATTTTTGAGACATAACATTGTTACCTTTTTGTACCCAGTAAAGATAAAGGACCAACTCTTGGTCTTGGTTCGAACTTCTCCATTTACGGCTAAAATGCGCCACCACAAATGCTATCCTCTTTTCCGATGTTAGAGTAAGCTCCAGAAAAGGATAATGTCCGTTACCATCCATTTATTTTTGATGAATTTCGTTAATAGGGAACAATTCAAGCTTGATGTTTGCAGGTTTCTCACCTTTGTAGTTGTGGCTCCTGTTCTGAAATAATATGCTCCGCCCCAGACAAAGTTCAAGATTGAGTTGAGGCCGACTTCCCATGGCCATTGGTTTGGGAGTTTTTTTTGTATTATTCAAAATCTTAATTTTTTGATGGCCATTAGACTGGATTTTGTAATATGAGAAGAGGACTATATTTTATGAGAGATTTGGATTCTGTAATTAGGGGTAGAATTGATTTGATTTCTATAATTCGGAGGAAAGAACTGGTGTGATTGCTGTAATTGGATTTCTGTATTGTTGGAAAAGATTTAATTTGAGAGAGAGAGAGACTACAGGAATTTGGAATTTTATTTTTCTTCCTTCTTAAAAGATTTCAGCTCATTTGGCCTATTTGGTTTTGAGGTTAAGTTTGTTTTTTTTTTCCAAATATTTCGACCCACTTGGCCTTTGGATTTGGGGATTCTAAATGAAGGAATTCTTCCTTCAAAAGCTTCAGCCATCTAGCCCATTTGGGTTTGGAATTTGGTTTGAATTTTGGGCTATATGTTTCCAACACTTTTGTATTGAAATGAACAGTGTTTTGGTTTTGGATTTTTTTTTTCTATTGATTTGAACTAGCAGTTAAACTAACGAGGTATGGCTAAGTATTGGAAAAATCTAAGGAATAATTGTGGATCGTTAGTTGCTCTGATACAATGATAGAAAATAGAATTTGGATATTGTAGAAAACAACAAAGACATGAAGCCGTTTTGAAGGTAATGAATTTTCTTTTATTCAAATGACTTGCTTTTCTCATTCTATTGAACAAGTATTTATAGGACTACTTTCTAAGCTAAATACGGAATGTAAATCAATTATAATCAATCTCGATCTTTCCATTCTTTGACTGAGCTCTAATTGTGTAAGATATCTTCTCGATTCTTCACTGAATCTCGTCTCGATTCTCGATTGGTTTCTTTATTCCTACATGAGAGTCTTTGCTAAAAAAACTTATAAAATAAAACCCTCAAATTGCTTCATTAAGTGACCTAGTCGATGAAGTAAACGATCTTATAGTAAAAGTCACAGATTCGAATATGATAGTACTTGAGAATTCCAATGATACATTCAAAGGGATACGAACATACACTCAAGAATTCACCGAATTCTATTGGGTGACCTCTCTAATTTCATTCACAAAATGCTAATCGATCCTTACAATGAATGTGGACAAATCAATATATTCAGCTTCGATTTTTCTTAGTCTGTTTTGCGGAGTAACCACTCCCAACAACTTCAGCTGACGTGGCACAACTGACTTGGTTAACTACTTCTCTTCTCAACTAACTTCAATTATTTAAAGTGATAAAATGTGAATTATAGAATTGTGCTTTTTCTTCTTAACGTCTATCAAGTAAGAATTATGATAGAATGCTAATAATACCTCCTTAAGCTTCCTTGTCCTCAAGGAATGAAGGAAAACGAGCCCCAATCTCGTCAGCAAACTCCCATGTTACATCAGCAGGTGAAAGGTTCTTCCAATGGATGAGGCATTGGGCAACAACCTGATTATGGCGGCGAGCCATTCATCGATCAAGAATATCTTGAGGATAAATATCTTGAATGCATGAAATATTGGGCAAGGTAGGAACAAACCTCGTAGTGCTGTAGTAGGTTTCAGCTGAGACACATGAAAGACATTGTGAATTTGCACATCTAGTGGTAAATTGAACTTGTAAGCCACAACTCCGATTTTGTCCAAAATCTGATAAGGGTCAAAGTACTTCGGCTCAAACTTATGGTTCTGTTTCCTCACCGAAAGTTGCCGGTAAGCTTGAAGCTTCAAGAAAACCCAATCGCCAATAGCATAAGCTCGACCAATGCGATGTTTATGAACTTGAGACTTCATTCTATCTGCTCATTTATAAGATTAGCCTTGAGCACTTGCAAGGTTGCTTCACGATCCCTCAAGAACATATCAACTGCAGCAACATACAAATTACGAAGGAAGTAGGGAACATGTATCGAATGAGGAATGTCATAGAGAGCTTCAAAGAAAGACATCTTGATACTAGAACGATATGATGTATTGTGCTAATGATAACCATTTTGTTAACAACTTCAGTTTGTCAATTTGTTTGTGGATGATAAGTGGTAGAGTACTGCAGCTGCACACCCTGTAACGCAAAGAGTTCTTTCCAAAATTTGCTCAAGAAAACTGACTCTTTTTCACTATTGATTGCATGAGGCATTCCATGTAGTTTAAATATCGTGTTAAGAAATTATATAGCAACTCGCTTAGCCGAAAATGGATGAGACATGACCATGAAATGAGTAAATTTGCTGAGTCTATCCACCACAACAAAAATGACAGTTTTACCATGTAAACTATGGAGTGCCTCAATGAAATCCAGTGTATGATCAATGAATAATGAGGATGGTATAGGTAATGGCTGTGGTAAGCTAGTTGGAGCATAATTATCCACCTTACACCTTTGACATACTGAACAAACTCTGAGGAATTCTCTTACATACTTGGTCATACTAGGCTAATAGACCACATTAGATAGTTGTTTATAAGTTTGTCATACTGAACAAACTTGATGAGTCTATTTACCACCACAAAAATGACAATCTTACCATGTAAACTAGGAAGTGCCTCAATGAAATCCATTGCAAGATGGGTGAATAATAAGGTTGGTATAGGTAATGGCTATACTAAGCCAACTAGAGCATAAATATCCATCTTATACATTTGACATACTGAACAAACTCTGATGAATTCCCTTACATCCTTGGTCATACCAGACCAATAAACCACAACCAGTAATCGTTATAAGTTGGCAAGGCGTTGAAATAGCCTGCCATTGGGGAAACATGTAACATAGTTAATAATTGATTCTTCAGCTGTTGAGTTTGGCCTACTACCAATTTTCTTTTTCTTAAAGTTCACCATTCACAAAAGTGAACTTAGGATGAGACTCTAGATTCTGTTGCTTCTCATGAATAATCTATTTGAGGTGTAAATCTGCATCCCATGAAGAGTGAATCTGTTGAACCAAATCCAGTGATATCATGTACAAAGTCAGGACATACATGGATTTCTCAAGAATTTTGGATAACTCATCAGCTATCGTATTATCAGTGACCCTCTTATACCTGATCTCATCGTCAAATTGCATGAGTTTAGACATCCATATTTGTTGAGTGGGGTGATCAATCTTTGTTCTAAAAGATAATCTAGACTCTAGTGATCAGTTAGGATAGTAAATTTGTTCGGCTGCAAATAATGATGCCACTTCTTTACAACAAACACAATGGCCAACAACTCTATTTCATAAGCAGATAACACTTGATGCTTAGGAGATTTTTTTTACTAATGTAAGCTATTGGATGCCCTTCCTGCATAAGCACAACTCTAATCCCACTTTCTAATGCATCAGTTTCCAATACAAAAGTTTTGGAGAAAATCAGGTAGAGCCAATACAGGTGCATTTTCATTGCCTTCTTCAATCATTCAAAAGTTGATTGAGCTACCTTATTCCATTTAAATACTCTCAACTTTAATAATTTTACCAGAGGTTTGGCTAGCCTTCCATAATTCTAAAAAACCTTTTGTAATATCAAGTTAATCCCATAAAACTCCTCACATTTTTAACATTTTTGGGAGGTGCGCACTTATCATTGCTTCAATCTTCTGTGAATCCGTCGCTACGCCTTTAGAAAAAATCACATGTCCAAAGTTTTCCACTTTTTAGCATCCAAAAATACATTTGGATCTTTTAGCTAATAGTTGGTTATCCTTCATGAGCTGCAAAACCAACTGTAAGTGCTTTACATGATCTTCCTTACTGCCATTATAAATGAGAATGTCATGAAAAATACCAAGACAAACCTTTTAAGAAATTACTTAAAGATGGAATTCAGAATCTGGAATGTGGCAGGAACATTTGTTAAACCAAATGGCATAACTACAAACTTATAGTGTCCTTCATGTGTTTTGAATGCAGTTTTAGGTATATCTTTGTCAGCCATTCTCACTTGCCATTAGCCTAAACATAGGTTAAATTTTGGAAAACCAAACAACACTGCCCAGTTCATCTAGTAAATCTTCGATCACATGAATATAGTACTTATCCTTGATCGTAAGATTGTGCAATGCCGTGTAATGAATACACATTCTCCATATGTTATCTTTTTTATTCACTAGAACCACCGGACTGACATAAGGACTACTGCTAATCTGAATCACCTCAACTTGCAACATTTCAACAACATTTCCTCTATTGCATCCATTTATAAAGATGCATACTTATAAAGCCTAATATTGACAAGCTTAACTCATTTCTTAAGAATGATATTGTGATGATGAAACCTTTTAGGGGGTAAAGACTTTGGCTTCTGAAATAAATCATGAAAAGATTGTAGCAACTGATCTTGTTTAGCCCATAAATTCTCAGATGGAAGATTATAACTGAACAAGGGATAAATTCCTTCAATAGCAGAGAGCAAGGAACTCATTTTGAGTATAAGGATAGGTTGTTTAACTATTTGGTCCTAGGATGCTGCAATTTCCCTTGTAATCTATAAGTTGTATCACCACATTGAAATGACATCTGCTAGGTTTTAAAGTTCCAAGCAATATCTCCCAAGGTGGACAACCACACTCCCAAGATCAAATCATAAGTGTCTAAATCTATCACATAAACTTCAATAACAAATGTTTCATTCTGCATCACCCATTAAAATGCCTTACACTTTTGACTACTATGCAATGTTTGGCCATTATCCACCTCTACAGATGTTGCTAATACTTGTGTTAGTATGACATACTCGATATTTTGGTGATTTTACTGATTAAATCTAAAATGTTTTGACTAGTTTTAATTATATTTAGCTACTTTTTGGTTTAATTATCTATATATTGGTTGTTTGATGAGTTTGTTGAGTTATGAAGGAAAAAGATGCATAAAAGGGTGTTAAAAGGTCAAAGGATCAAGAGCGGTACAAATTCGATGGAGTATAAATCCCAAATGGGCCATTTGGTACGATGTTTCCACCAAACGGACCGCTTCCCGCTTCGGTGTTTCGATGTTCGAAACCCGACGTCGTAAACCGACCGTTTCCTACTTTGGCCAGGCCACGAATTCTATGCCGAGATGCCAAACGGTCCGTGTGGCAAGCTTATGCTCCCACACGGTGCGTTTCCCACTCAAGATATGCCCAAAAGGCTCTATCCTTAGCCACTTGAGCTGTATCTTTTCTATGCTTTTTGTACCTATATAAAGTGCCTTTATGCACGGTTTTGAGAGACTCTCCAACACCATTTAAGCCATAATATCACATACATTGTGCTACCATTCATCCGCCAACACATTGGAGAAGTTCTTGCTAAAGAAAAGGAAGTTCAAGGAGCGACCGAAGACAAGACGAAACGCTACATCTACATAGGTTCTTTTAGCTTGTTTAAATTATGTTCATGTTCTTATTTTGTTTTGTTTTACTTTTTTCCATGCTTGTCTAAGACTTTTTATTCTAGGGTTAGAAAGTAGTCAAACACTAGTTTGTTCAAAAGTTTGGTATCCAAGACCTTGTTTTGTTTTATCTTCTCTTATTTTTAATGCTTATATTTGACTAGCTACTAAATAGATGATTTTATGAGTGTCAATATGAGATTCGAGAGATGAGTATTGATGCATGATCAAAGATTAGATAACTCATTAATCAGGAAAATTGAGAGGTTTGAGATTAGTGATGACACATAATCTTAAGTTATTTTAGAAGTTACAAGCAAAGATTAACATCCTAAATTGTAATCCACTGTTTAGGCACTTTGAGAGGAGATCTAACTAGTTGTGTGATTGTCTTATCAAGATCCGAGTCGCGATTTGGTATCAAATTGAATGTTTGGATGAACCGATGTTTCGATGAAATCAATTTCGTAGAATAACTCTTTATCTTTTCTTTTCAGTTTTATTTTATGTTTTGGTTCTTTTTCTTTTACAAGATCACCCACAACAATAAAAGTTTGTGTAAGTTAGATAGTATAAATTGTTTGAGGTCATAGTACTTAGAATCGAACATAGTCACTGTGGATACGATACTTTTTACTTACTATTTATTATACTATGATTGCACCGTCCTCTTGCGGTATAATTTTAGTGCAATAAATAGCTCGGTCATAGTACACAATCCAATTTGTTTGCAACTTGTGCACTCAAGAAATTATGTGTGCTACCAGTATCTACAAGAACTCCGAGCCTCTTCTTTTGATACACACCCCAGATTCTCATAGTTTGAGCCCCTTATAATCCTCACATAGCATGAAAAATAAGTTGCAATTCAGTAGCTAGGACTGTTAGGTTTTGTATACTGAAAACATGATTTTGGCTACTTTGTATTAAAAATCTTATTCCCCACTCATTGACAAGAATTCAATATTGTCACATGGTTTGCCTTTTGTGGTTATGGTTGCTTATTCTTAAGCATATAATCATAAATTGAGCAAACAAACACTCCTTCTATATTGTAGACTGAATGGTGGATCCTTCTTGGAATCGCCGACCTAGCCCACAACCCCTACAAATAAGGGGTGGAGGACGAAAATCATAAGCATTGCTTCACAAAATTTCATTACCCAATATAGTGTATGCTTGTGTGATTTTTATCTTGCACTCTGTTTATTAAACTTGTTAGTATATTGCCCACACAATATTCAAGCTATAGGAGGGAATATGGTAGAAGATTCTAAGGTAGAATTGTTGTAGATGAGTGATAGGAGTTGCAAGCCATCTACTACAATTAACCAACAAGAAGATTCAGCCAAAATCTGAACTCTAGGAGTATGCCTAGGGATCTGGTTTTGCTTCATGTTACCTGTCTAAATGCGTTCTAGTATATTAAATTAGAATTGTGGATTAATTCTAAATATCATCCCATGAGATCATTGGCAGTACGAAGATTCTTCAATCGTCTCCCCATCAATTGTTATTAGAGTCAAATCATAGGCTCTGATGTGTAGAATTAAATTTTCTATTAACTTCCTTGTTGCCTGTTTAAATATGATATAGAATTGTACATAAAAAAATTTCTGCAGTTATTTGGTTTATTTGGCTTAAAGGCATTTAAATTCTGTTTTGTTGGTTTATGCCTAGTTTATGACACATTTTGTAAATCCACGGTTGTCGACAGATATCACGATACATAATCAATCAAATCTTTTCCATAAAAATATGTTATACCATAACTAAACATCTATTAAAATTAGTAGAATAGCCTTAGGCTATTATAATAATACTAAAACCGATGACACGTGTCATGTTTTGCGTCCATCAGATCCAAAAAAGGTGCGATTATGATGTGTTCTTAGTTCTGCAATAAATTTTAATTCGGATTTAATTGCAACTATATATATATATATATATCTAGTGCTCCATATCTTAAATAAGAACAAACACACACCATTAGATTAGATACAAAAATCAAGGGCCATGATTTTATAAAATCGTATATCACAATATGTATCATCAAAATGGTAAAAAAAGGTAACTGTAAATACATGACGCTATTTTCAAGGGATGTGAATATCCAATTCAATCCCACTAAATCAAATTCACTAACTTCATCATATACAGACGATTCCTTATTGAAGTTGGAAGAGGAACCATCATTTTGTATTCAACACCCATCGCTATTCTGCAAAACCCTCTTCTCCATTGCAATTTTAAGTGATATAACTTGGTTATCTTTTTTTCAATGATACATACGTGATGTCATGATATAATGATATGGTTGCATTGCAATTTTGAATGATATAACTTGATTTTTTTTGTTTAATGATACACATATGCTTTGCATGCTGATATATAATGACATGATATAAGGATATAGTTGAATAGCAATTTTGAGTGATATAACTTGGTTATTTTTTTGTACTGATACATATATGGTATGTATACTG
>JAYDZE010575933.1:0-11507 GCA_034509125.1 Monilaria moniliformis
ATTTTACAAGTGTCATTAATACCGAAACGTAACATCACTTATTCGACAGAGAAATCTATCGAGTAAGGGGTGTTACAAATTAAGGACGAACAACAGCAATTACAGACGCTGAATCCAACCGTGAACCACATGTGGAAGAAGAAGATCCACTTGTCGATCTACGAAATCTCAAACAGGTATCAACTCTTCAAAATTATATCAACGCTTTTGATGCGTTATATCCTAAGTTCCGGATAAGAGAAGATTAGACAGTGAGTTTAGTTTTGTCTGGGTTAGTAGAGAAATTGTAGATGTCGGTTCACATGTTTAAACCCAAAATTTAGCCGATGCTTATGTCATTTCTAAGCTCCAAGATTTTACATTGACCGGCAAATTACCCGCATTGTATGAGAATGATGGGCGGAGTGATAGTAGAGATATCGATAATTGGATAAGAATTCGACGGTTGGAGAGGTTAGTAATGGCTATGATGAGTCCAGAGAATTGTCCGACCTTATTAAGAAATTGAGGGATTGGAGTACCGTGGAGAAATTTGAGAATGATTGATGTGAAAAAGTTATAGGATCGATGTGAAAAAAAAATTAGGTGTTAATTTGGATAGCTTTGGTAATTTAGCTGGAAACAAAGGGAAATCAAAGGACTTAGGAGATAATTCCAAGAGAGTGAAGGCAAGAGAGCAATTGAAAAAACAAATTGGTGGAGACATATTGGTGGTAAGAACCTTGGAATTATTCGTGATATGATAGATAGAGAGTTTGTGGACGAGATAAAGGAGGAAAATGAGGGTTCCGAAGTTGTTGTGGTGCAAGATGTTCTCAATGAGTGTCAAGGGATTGTTGGGAAGTATGTGCAATTTGATGCGAAGTCTGATGCATTTATTCATGTGGTGACTCGAACTCCATACCTATTGATTGGGGGCACAAAGAGGTACAAGATTATGGTCCAAAAGTTCCGTGTACTTGGTTGGCTTTTTCGGAAAGTGAAGGGTTCTATAACATCTAGTATGGTCTGACATTGCAAAATGAATTATCAGATTAAAGATATGGGAACTGTGCACAATCAACTTCTAATCATTCACATGAGAATTTAAATCAATTTAGTTATTTTATGCAAGGCCTTCAAAACAAGAAAGTACTATTCAATTATGTTAGTCATATTGGCTGAGTGGGCGTTCACAAATAAATCTTGATACAAGATTAATTTTGATTCACCTAAATATGCAGCTATATTCATTTTCCGAGGAAATTAAAATGAGAAACACGTAGGTCCGTGGAATGCGGAGGAGGTAGCCACCCCATTTCCTAAACTCATTAATTATAATCCCAATCCCAACTAACTCCTAACATATGTGTGTGTGTATATATATATATATATTCTTTTTTCTGATTCGCCTATTGCGATCGCATTTCCAAATCATATATAAATGATATACTCATCAAAATTCCGATCCATATATCACACACACTGATGATCGGAGCAGAAGAGTTTACCTTTCCTGTGATCAGCAGCAACGCCGCCGTCAATCTCGCACTTCTGCCGCCTCTCTGGAGAATCTCCGATTCCGATGCGGCGGAGAACGGCCAAGGATCAGAAGCAGAAGCGGAGTCGCAGGAGAGGATGGATTTACTGTGGGAGGATTTCAACGAGGAGTTACAGAAGTCCGCCGATTCTTCCGGTTCGGAATTTAGCGAAGAAACTGGTCAACATCATCATAGCAAAGATGTAGAAGAGTGCGCTAATGTGCGGCAATTGCAAGTGATCCGTGCCAAGCCGAAGAAGATGGAATCGCTGGTGAAGGTTGTGAAGAAGCTTTTCGCGCGCAGCAACCAACAAAAGAGCAATCATTCCATACGAAAATGGGCCTATTAGAGTGTGAGGCCCAAACTGGTAGCGGTCCACTTGTTTATAGACTAGATAGGCCTGCCCCTGCCCGGGCCCGGTGGTTAACGTAAGCAGTGGATCTTACAATCTTATATTTCTCTAATCGGACCCTCGATCCATGTTCCAAAACTACCCCCCTTGCGAGCTCAGCGGCCTACTCCGACGCTACTCCAAAAACCCATCAACTACTTCTACCCCGACCACCAAGACCAACGGCGCGCCCATTCCACCACCCAAGCCAAACGCCTCGAGGAAGGATCTAATGGAGGAGGAGAAGAAGACGAGCGAGGTGACGCTTTCTCGTAGCATTCCATAATTAAGACGTGGAAGTAGTTTTGGAACATGGCCAAGGCCAAGCGTAAATTTGTTATAAATGGACTTGTATTAATTTAACACAAGTGTGTGTTATTACGTAGTTGTAGTGACGTAAGATTTGTGATGATCATTTCCCCCTTCCACCTGCTCAGGAGACACATGATCGTCATTCTCAAATTCATTGCTCAATATAATATAACATTAAATAAGACTTTTACAATTAAATTACCCTAATTGTTAGTTATAACTTGTAATCAAACTTCATAATATTAAACTGAAACCAGCACGGTCGACGGCCGACCCGGGCATGCCTATGCCTATCAATATATAACTAATATTTTGCCAACCATTCACCTAATCAAGTATCAATTTAACAAATACATGCAAGTCATTGACTCTACTCTCGCCCAATAAGAATAACTCTTCTCTTGGCCTTGGGGTACTAAATGACCAGTCTATATATATATATATATACAGACATATGATGACATAAAATTCAAAGATGATGGCCGAAATGGTAACCCAACTAGGGTCTCTAATCGGAGGGCTGGTGGTCGCTTACACCATGTTCCAAAACTACTTCCCTCACGAGATCACCCGCCCCATCAAACGCTACTCCAAAAAACTCATCAACTTGTTCTACCCTTACATCCACATCACCTTCCCTGAGTACCAACCCGACGGCTTCGACCGCAGCTTAGCCTACGCCTCCATCAAGCGCTACCTCAACGCCAACTCCACCTCCCAAGCCAAGCACCTCCAAGCCACCATCGCCCGCGACACCGATGCCGTCATCCTCACCATGGCCTCCAACTCCAGCGAGGAGGTCACCGACGACTTCAACGGCATCAAGCTCTGGTGGGCCTCCCACGAGACCCCGCCCTCCACGCAGACCATCTCGTGGGGCCCTCGGGAGGCCGACAAGCGTTTCTTCTCCCTCACCTTCCATAGAAGATACCGTGACGTCGTATGCGATCAGTATTTAAAGCACGTGCTCGAGCATGGGAAGGACATCACCATCAAGGAGAGGCGGAGGAAGCTCTTCACTAATAATAAGGGAAACGAAGGCGGCTACTTCACCCGCCAGAGATTGTGGAGCGAAGTGATATTCGACCACCCTGCTACCTTCCAAACCCTAGCCATGGATCCTGTTAAAAAGCAAGATATAATCGACGATTTAATCAACTTCTCAGAATCCAAGGATTACTACAAGTCGGTGGGGAAGGCGTGGAAGCGGGGGTATCTCCTCTACGGCCCACCTGGCACCGGGAAATCCACCATGATCGCCGCCATGGCGAATCTATTAGAATACGACGTGTATGATCTCGAGCTCACGGCGGTGAAGGATAATACGGAGTTGAGGAAACTGCTGATTGACACCTCAGGTAAATCTATTATAGTGATCGAGGACATTGACTGCTCGCTGGATCTGACGGGGCAGAGAGAGAAAGCGAACAAGGATGGAGAAGACGACATGAAGAAAGATGAAGAGAAGGATCCGATTAAGGAGAAGATGAAGAAGATGGAAGAGAAGAAGACGAGCGAGGTGACGCTTTCTGGACTGCTTAACTTCATCGACGGCCTATGGTCGGCGTGTGGAGGAGAGAGAATCATCGTGTTCACGACCAACTACGTGGAGAAGCTCGATCCAGCTCTGATTCGGAGAGGGAGAATGGATCAGCACATTGAGCTGTCATACTGCGGATTCGAGGCGTTCAAGGTTTTGGCAAAGAATTATTTGAATTTTGAGGAGCATGATTTGTTTGAGAGGATTAGGCGGCTGTTGGAGGAGACGAAGATGACGCCGGCAGATGTGGCGGAGAATTTGATGCCTAAATTGAGGGGTGAGGATAAGGAGAGGTGTTTGATGAGATTGATGAAAGCGATAGAAGAGGCCAAGGTTAAAGCCGAGGAGGAAGAGAGGCTCAAGGCTGAGAAATTAGCTAAAGAAGAAGAAGAAGAAAAGAAGAAAAAGGCTGCTGAAGAAGAAGAAGAGAAGAAGAAAAAGGCTGCCGAAGAAGAAGAGAAGAAGAAGAAAGAAAACGGCGACGCAGAGAAGGCCAGAAGCAGCACAAATGGGGTAGTCAAAGAAAATAGAGTTGCAGAAAATGGTGAATAGATTTCTTATGCAACAAAAAGAAAATAAATGTAGTTTATCTTTTTAATATTGCAAGATCAGATTTTGTTCAAGTCCATTGTTTGGGTCTAAAAGGTGAATCGTTAAACAATGGGGTAGTGGAGTGGAGTACGTTTTGGCAGCAATAGTAAAAAACACCAGCCACCTTTTGAATTTCGACCTCCTATTATAAGAGGAAATGGCACTGTTAATATAATCTCATATGCATCTGGTCATATATTGTGAGTGAGTACAAATTGGCAGCATAGTTGAAAGGGAATAGCAACTATTAGCCAATGCTGCTGCTAGGCTTAGGTGTAGGGAGCAAGATGAGCTTATATTCTCAATTAGAATGTTGAAATTTCACACCATAATAAAGCTAGATATAACTACAAAAAGGAAAGGAAATCAGAGTTGAACCAATTAGATTTGTTAGTTGCCTCCTTTCTTCTCTGTAACCTCTAACCCCAGTGCTTCCCCCAAGTTTATAGTTTTCCTCATGGTTCTCCTCCCGATTCCTCCGTTCCCTTTTCTCATCATGGCTGCGAATTCTCCATAGTCTATCTGCCCATCCTGCAACAAGTTTACACAATCGATAATCAGAGTGACAAACTAACGAATCTCAGAGTCTCACAACAATGTATGGGTGATTCAATCTCTTTTCATCTTACGTTGTCTTGATCAATTTCTGTGATCATCTCATCAAGATTAAGTTCGCTCAGGCCAAATTCTTTGCAAGCATGTTGAAGCTCATCGATGGTTATGTAACCACTGCCATCTTTATCAAAGAATGAAAAAGCCAAAAGCAGATTCTCCTCTCTTTCTAACTTGTTCAAGTGTACAGTAGCTGCAAGAAACTCCCCGTAATCTATCGTTCCACTGTTATCAATGTCAGCCTGTAGGCACAAGGAAAGCAATATATGAGAAGTAGATTAAAGAGAGCTAAACTTATCCATGTGATTTAGATCAGTCGGTTTAGGTTCCTACCGCATCCATAAGGTCTTTAATTTCAGACTCCATCAGCTCAGAGCCAACTCGCTTTAGACCCTCTTTGAGTTCATCGAAGGTTATGGTTCCACTATCATCTGTATCTATCATTCTGAACAGCTCTCTGAGGCCACCGATTTCCTCCTCGGATAATCTCTCTGCTATTACCTACAAAACAATGAAGGCTTATCCAGTGAAGCTGCAAGTTTATGGATAACAAGAATAGAATGGAATGTATATGTAAAAGCAATAGAAGCGCAAAAACATCACTGCAAAATTGGCCTGGTAAAATAGAAGGTGAAGGGACCACGAGGAAAGTGTGAAATCTATACTGAGTGACATAGGCAGTTTTGATCCTCCGATAACTTTCATGTGACAAATAGTATTAGGCATCAAGATTCAGAAAGTATAAGAGATCTTTTCTTGGAGGCTGTTAGAAAATCATTGGCACATTATTCGCCTGAGGGATTTTTGGCACGTTGTGTGTGTGAGATTTGGAACCACATAAAAGCAAAGCAACATAGCAAGTGCTAGTAAAGCTTTCTCAACACAAAGTAATTTGTAGAATAATGATGCAGATAAGAAAACCAATAGAGCACCGATAAAAATCCTTACACGTAAAGCCATCTTCTTGAGTTTGTTCATTGCAGTAAACTGCTTCAGGCGTGATAGAACAGCAGAATCAAGAGGCTTATCAGGAGCCATTGTATCATCAACAATCCAAGGATGGCCTGACCAAAAAAGACAAGTACAAACATAATCTCATTTTAGTGAACCACAAAGTTCAATTGTCCCAACATGTAGGAACATTGCTTACACAAAACTTCATAAGCAGTTAGCCTTGTCTTTGGGTTTCTATCGAGCATCTTTCTTATCAAATCCTTGGCGAAACCTGAAATCGCAGGCCATGGCTCCGAATCAAAGTCCAGCTTCCCCCGTAATATCTGACGGAAAATTCCCATCTCAGTTTCTGGAGTAAAAAGGACAAAAGAAGCAGCACTAGAGCTCTTAGGCACTGTAATAGAAACTACATCTAAGTAGATTCTAGAGAAGCTATAAAGTTGGGAGGAAAAAAATGTACCAGCCCAGAAAGGTGGTACACCACTGAGTAAAATATATAGAATAACTCCCGCACTCCATACGTCTGCCTCAGGTCCATAGTGCTTGCGCAGAACCTCTGGTGCAACGTAATAAGGACTTCCCACAACATCACAGAAAGTTTCATCTGCAAATGTGACACAAAATGTCAGCTACTAAGAACAGAAGGGTGCATATAAAAAAGATATCACAAGTCCCGGATTTAGACAAGGAGAAAAATTCAGGCGCCCAGCATAATTAGCATATTATACGAGCCACAGAAGATGGAGAATGGAAACAACTTCAGTAACACATAGTCATATAGTTAAAAAAATGATAGTTGAATGTAACAAAGATAGAAAAAGGGTTTAGGGCACTCTCTATTAAGCTGAATCAGCTGATAGGATTATTTCTTAGTTATATTTTATAAAACCCACACCTATGATTTTGCTATAAGAAATCAAGAAACAGAATGTATTTGAATTCCCTACTCCATAAGCTATACCTAAAGAACCTAAAGCATCAAGCCGAAAGAATTCGCCTAAGGTCTTCTACTTCTTTAATAATTTTATTTCACTTAGGATTTTGTTTACCTTCCTGTAATCTTGCTTCTTAGATAGTGACATAAATGCAACATAGTTTCGAATTACATCGACACATATAGAAACAAGAAATTCAACCGAAAATCATGAAGTGCATAATCTATATTTGGGCATCCGAAATACTTACATGACTTGTGCAAACCAAATAAATGAAGGTAGCGAATTATCATGAAATCAATTTGTCAAAATCTGTTATTCGAAACAGCACTCTGCAACAACTCAAGATACCACACCAAATCAAGATCAACCAGAGATGCCAAAAAGTCTAGTTCAAGAAAGCCAATGTAGACCACACTCAAAAATCACTCAACAAACCTCAAAAATCTCTGTCCACCCGAAAATAACATATGATCAAACCTGGTTTATAGAAGACAGAGAGGCCAAAATCAGTAGCCTTGAGCGCAGCATCCTCATCACCACTAATAAACAAGAAATTCTCAGGCTTCAAATCCCTATGCATAACCCCCAAAGAGTGGCAACTCTGCACAACTCCAACAATAGTCTTGATGAGCTTCGCCGCCTCTTTCTCGCTGTAATGCCCCTTGAGCACGATCCTATCGAAGAGCTCCCCGCCCGCACACAGCTCCATCACTATGTGCACGAAAAGGGCTTCCTCATAAGTGCCCTTTATTCTCACCACATTCGGATGCTCCGACAAATGGTGCATTATCTGAATCTCCCTCCACACATCCTCGTAATCCTCCTTGCAAATCAGCTTCTTCTTGGGAATTGATTTGCAGGCGTAATCAATGCCGCTCGATTTCTCAGTGCAGAGGAAGGTGATCCCGAATTGACCCTGCCCTAGCTTCTTGCCAATTGTGTAGAGGCTCTTGAGAGATGGGGTTTTGTAGGGGAGGACCCAAGTGGGCTTCTGTGGGTGCAAGAAAGTTGGTTTCTTGATCTCTGATTCTTGATTTTCGGGTTCATTTGAGGGTTTATGGTTGTGGGGTGGAGGTGGAGTTGACGAAGACATGGCGTTGAATTGATGATGGCGTTTTGGCTGTGAATCTTGATTTGGGTTTGGAGAGTTGGAAGTGGTGGAAAGGGAGGAGAATTATACCGAGTGAAGGAGAAAGATTGTAACTTTTTTTTGGGTGGGGGGGGGGTGTCTAATCTTTGAAATTGAAATTAGAATCTCCAGATATTCTGTGTCTAGATTTCTTTGTCTAGATTCACTCCTTTTTTTGTGTGAAAATAATAGTTATCATTTGTACTATTTGTCTTTGTTTTTGTTCAATTGGTATCACGTTTCAATTTCTATTTAATTGGGTGGTTTGGTTGGGAGATGTAGATGGATTCCTAGTAATACTACTTTATATGGGGGATTGCAGACAATTATTTGTTTATCAGTGTTAAGTACTCCTACATCAATGAAATTGGTGTGTATTAACTGGCATTGATTAGACATGAGGTGTATGCATCGCTTTTAACCATATGAAAACGGTATCCTCTCATTTTACCCCTTTTAAGAAGTTGAGAAAAACATGGAGTATGTTTTGAAATTATTATAGGGGAAGTATGTTTTGAAATTAGTACTAAAGTGTGTAATCAGTGTAAGCTTCGACGTGAAATCACATTACGTTATTATTTATAATAAATTTACATTATTTTTATGGTCATAGCAAATAAAATAGTATTGATGTAGGAGGTGCTTCAGAATCTAATATGTATAAATTATATTCACTTCATCTTCTTCATTACACTTTTTCAATTTTTGAGAGCCAAAATGTTATGCGACGACAACCAAAATCAATGGCGAGATTGGTTACTTCGTGAGAGTTATAGGGGAAACACGTCGGGTTCCGTCCAATCGTCGACTTACCCCATGTCGATGCCCCAAGGGGCATACTCCCACAAGCTCCCCGCCTAAGGGGCACACCCCCAAGAGTTCTCCACCAAGTAGTTAGAGACATTCAACTCTCCAACAAGTCGATAGGCCGCGACGTTCAAGCAGCATACACCTCATATGAAACGAAATGGATCTTCAAGGTGTATGTCGACACAAACGAGGATCCCATCGTCGGAAACCAACAAAAATTCAAATTATTTTGGGACAGAGTTGCCGCTGCAGACAATGCAAACCGACCAGTATCTACCTCGGCACGTACGCAAAAGATTCGGGCTCATTTCTATCGAGTTAGCCTATAAATCTCCAAATTTTTCGGTATCTACAACAACTTGGAGAATAATTGGCCAAGCGGCGCAAACGAGGTGGGTATTATTAAATCCGCCATGCAAGTCTACCAAAACGACACCTGCAGGCCTTTCAAGTACGTCGCCACTTGGGAGAGGGTTCAGAACGTCGTGGGCGGGTGGTATAAATTCGGCGCCGAAGCGCACGAAGCATACTTCAAGCAACCAATACTCCACAAGCGGTGGCAAAGGATCCGGAGGCGCGAGTGAGGGGGCGTCAGGGAGTCGAGTTGAGCTCGTTTGGTCGGAACGAATGCGACAAAGAGAAGGGAAACATCGTCGGCCTCGAGCAGTGCGACACTTCAACTGGACCTGGAGACAATGAAGGGGACCAACAAAACGCTCATGTACAACTTGTTGACGAAAACATATTTCTAAGACACTAGTGCTATGACGCCTCAACAATTGGAGATGCAGTAGAGATTGATCACCAATCTCTATAATGATCTGGATATGTTGACGAATAATTAGTATTTTTAGAATTTTAATTATGTAATTTTAGGAATTTTAATTATGTAATTTTCGATTTTCAATAATGAGTTCGTAGGATTTTAAATTATGTAATATTATGATTATTAAATTATGTAATTTTAATTTTTTAATGAAACTCGCCTATTTTATTTATTAATTCAATCTGTTTAATTATAACATATAATAAATATAAGAAATAAGGAATGAATTATAAATTAAAAGGTGAGTCTCATGAATAATGTAAGGAAATAGATGGTTAAAAGATATGAATGTGGATGTTATCTATTAATTAATAGATGATGTAAAAAGTGTTGTAGAGCTTATCATAAATTGATGAATAGTACAAAAAAAATGGTGATTAAGAAATGGAGTTGTGGATGACCTAAGTTATGTATTTTTTTCATTCTAAAGGAGAAAGAAAGGTTTGGTGGTCGTGGCATAAATATGATTCGAACATATTTGGTTGGAGATGTGTCATATCACATTTCTTTAAATCGCTCGATGTTTTTTTTACTTGGAATATAGATCGATGTTTTAAGGGCTAATAGTCAAAAAACACACCAACTATTGACCAATTCAGATATTGGTCCGAACTTCAAAAGTCGTGAAAAAAATACACGAACTTTATGTATGTAGCCAATTTACCACAAAGTTCAATTACATCCAAATTAAATCCTACGTGACGCGCCACAATGTTCACAAAATCCAATTTAGCTTTTCGCATGAAATCTTCAAGTCGCCATTTATTTAAGACTGAGAGACTTTCTTCTTCAGGAATTCGTAATGCTCTTTAAGACTGCTCTCATGTTCGTGTGCGTTCGAATTTAATGGGATGAAATCGACGTTGAACTGAAGAAGACGAAGATAAGAAAGAAATAAAAAACAAGAATACAGAGGAAGAAGAAGATTCGTTATTCCTAATTAATCGTGAAACGACGTCGTTTCTTCCTCATCCAAACGACGTGGTTTAGGCAAGTCGGTGGCAAAATGACGTAGACATTCCAGCGTGCCACATAAGATTCAATTTGAGCGAAATTGAATTTTGTGGTAAATTGACTATATACAAAAAATTCATGTATTTTTTCACCACTTTGATGATTCGTGACCAATATTTGAATTGACTAATAATTGATGTATTTTTTGGCTATTAGCCCAAAGCTTATATGCTCAGGAGACGAAGGCCTGACTTATAATTCATATTTGCCACAACATTAATAAAGCACTACAGCCACTCAATGTCGAATCAACTCACACGCTCCCTTAATTTATGGCAAAATTCTTGATTTAGGTAAATGTAGAAAAAAAGTTCCCAAAATGGGAACTTTTTTTTTTGTATTCCGAAAATGGGAAAGACGCATTCCCGAAATGCGTCTTCACTTAAGTGAAGACGTGTTAGGCGAATGCGTCTTTCACTTAAATGAAAACGTAGACGTTTTGGTGATCATGAAAGACACATGAGGCTGATGCGTCTAGGGAAGACGCATGCACCTCATGCGTCTACCCCAAAAAGTAAATATGACAGCCCCTTTGCGGTGTAAATATTTCAGGAGTATATATCCAGAAAACTGGGGTCCACTCATTACCCACCACTACTTTCTCTCTCTCTCTGCAAGAAATAAAATATAAAAAACTAAAATGCAGAAATTACCTACTGTTTTGCACCACTATTAGTATTACCTACTCTCTCTCTCCACTCATTACCCACCACTAGTAGTATTACCTACTCGCTCTCTCTCTATGGAATATGTCAGAAATTACTACTGTTTTGCACAAGAATTCGACCATCTGTCTCTCTCTCTCTCCAACTATAACATTTTTTGCTGTCGGCTTCGGGCAGGGCCTCTCCAACTAGAGTTCACTGCGAG
>JAYDZE010575944.1:0-11503 GCA_034509125.1 Monilaria moniliformis
TTCATGTTTCCTTGTAGAAACCATATTCTGAGCAAGACCTCCAAACCTTATAGGGTTTAGCAGGGGAGGATGAAATCGCAGAACAATACTTAACATCTAAATCTATTTATTTATTTATTTTTAATTAAATAATTATGAAATTACTATAATACCCCTGAAATTTTTGAAAATGACCGGGGCCCATGGACCCCCCAGGCCCCATTGCCCCTCCGTCACTGAGGGTGGGTATCTTTACCTGGACCTTGGGAGTTTGTGCTAGTACTTGCAGCATTACTCTGAAGAGGGCTCAGCCTAAGTTTTTGGGATTTCGTCTCAATCCCCAGCATTTTCAAAGATATTTTTCTTAAATAATCTAACTGCAGAACAGAGAAAAAAGGTAAATAGTTACAGTAAACTTCACGTTTCAAGAGACAAGTATTAGAATAATACATAAATGTAAAGTATGGCCAATAAGCAGCAAATTCAAGTGAACCATGTGACATTGTCACATTTATACCTGGCTTGTTGCCGTAGTAAAAACACTTTCCTCACACCTGAGAGCAATTTCTTGAAGATCCTGCAATCCCTCTTCTCCAGTGAACGGAAGATGCTTCTTCAGCATCTCTAATCTATTAATTAAGCACTACAGTGTTACCTCAGTATTCGCAACTATAGCACAAACGACAAGATACATTATTTACCAGTTTATCAATCAAGAACAAATAGCAAATACTTGATTACACAATAATTACCAACCCTTCAATATTCTAGTGCCTAAGAGATCATTTTCACTAAAATATATATACTGTTCATATAGTGACATTATCTATAACACTTGCATAAAAAATGAAGCCAAATCACCAAATTTACCGTAGTTTACTTTTCAAATACCACTATAATTATTTTGGGGACGGAGGGAGCAATACTGTTCAGCATAGACTAACATCAAAAGCAGCAACACAGACATTGGTCAGTCAAATACAGCAGAGAATATTCTTCAAAAGCAAGATAGAAACATATATTACATCTTGTCTACGATTTTATGTCTAGAACCCGGAGGTAGCTCAGTCCTCCAGCCAGCGCCCGCCGACGCCGTGGCCGCATCAGCCAAAGCTTGGCCGCCGGTGGCCTGACCGGGAACCTCAACCTCGGCTTGGCATTCCCTCCAATTAAAGCCTGGCATTTTCAGCTGCCTAAAAATTCGAAACAATCAAACTCAACGATCATGCCCTAAATTGATAAATCTATTAAGAAATTTGAACTCCTACCTAAATCAAAAAATTAAGAGAAACTCAAACGCTTGGAGGCTGTGAAAAGAAGTGAATAATTACGCGATTTCGAGGTTAACAATCTGATCCTCAGGGATTGAGAAAAGAGGCGATGAAAATTATGGAGAAATGTTTGTTAGGAGAGAGAAGATCAAAATATTTAATACAGCTTAGGGATTGGCTGCTTTCTAGAAATTTCAATTTAGTCTGAAATAGACGGTCAAAATAGGTTGGGAGAAAAAGGTTAGGGACTAAATAGAAAATTAAATGAGATTTTATTTTATTACTTTATTGTCAAAAATTATTATTTTAGTTTATAATAATATTTTGATATTTTGAAAATTTGTATATTGATTTTTTCAACACTAACATAAAAATTAAAATTTGATAATCACTTATGTCAAATATGTGTCAAATCATTATTAAAATTATTGTGTAAGTTTATGTTAAAATGATACTTATTTTTAAATATAATCTAAAGTTAAATGAAAACACAATTTAAGTTGGGGGGAACTTCTTAGAAAATACTTATTTAGATAACTTATATAGCTATATTAATATTAAAAGACCATATTATATCCTCTCTTCCCATCACATGCAAATTCTCAATCCAAAATCTTCAACTTTGGCACGCCAACAATCAAATTTCGGCAGATTTAAGACCCTTTCAATCTCAAAGAATATCAGTAATTCTACTTTTGCAACGCCATTTATGCTTTGCTTCTAGCGTTGCAGCACTTCCTCTATAAATTGTGAGCTTCTTTAGCATAAGTTCTCATTCAATTTATTCACAACTTTGCATAGAAATTGTGAGTTTACTGCTCCTACGTCCATGAACTATGAATTTATCAGTCAATCTATTAACTAAGATTACAACTTACTTATAGATGCAAGTAACATAATATATGATTAATCTTATTGTGCTACGACTTAATTTAGCCAATTTCATTTTTGCTTTCAGTACAGGTATCCTTGCTACGTCCATCCTTTTTTTTTTTTTTTAAATTCAAATTTACAGGATTTAGTTGTTTCCAACTAAGGCTATATTATTCACAAGAATAATTGGTTCGATCTAGGCTTAGAATATTACAAACAAATTACCTAGAAAACTAAGAAAATGTATGTCGAATTTCTCGAGGTGGATATGGAATTAATTTCGAAGGAATTATTTAATACTTCATGAGTTCCCTTCTTCGAAATCACCTTTTTATTTTGAGAATTTGCTTGAGAGCTTGAATTCTTTTGATTCAAATGTGCAACGTTTTTTGTAACTTTCAAAGATTATGGTTTGTCGGGTATGTGTAGGCAGGATTTGAATAGTGCCATTGGAAAGAAGCACAAATCAAATCTCTCCATTTTGTCGTTGAAGATTGTCCTATTTAAACTCTATCAAGTCGATTTCGGCGCCTGTAACGTCGTATCACTATTTCTCTACGAGATTGTACTTTTTTCTTAATTCCTGAGATCTTTGCAAATCTTCTCTGACACAAAAAGTCAAACACATAATATGTATGTTTACTCTGTGTTTTTAGGATGTTCTCCGTCTTTCTCTAGTAATTTTTTTTTTCCATGTTTCTTCAGTAGCCACACTTACATTCTTCGGTCTTTCTTTTCCATGTATACTGTCAGCAGTAAGCTTTTTCGTATTGTTGAGCTTCTAATATTAAACCTACAAGTAGTAGAATGCTCCCCAACATGAAAGCAAACTAGGTTTGCAGCATAGTGGCAATTATCGAGGTTTTGGTATCTAATCAAAACTCAACTTTATTTTAAAAATTTCCAACAATTTCTCCCACTTTTTATGATGTTAAAACGTATCTATTACATACTGAATAACCTATCTGCTGACGGGATCATTGAATACTAAAAGACCTTTTTACTAAAAGGGTTCATTCCCCCTTAATGAAGTATCCCTTAACAACTCAAAACGTGGTTAGCTTAGCATATGAGAGAAAAGGTTAGCACATAAAAATATTATCAAGTACGAAGAAAGCGATATTGTCATCAAGTTGAATTTTTTTAAAAAGTAATGAATTCTTTTATATATGAATAATGAGAAATAGAGCACATTAGTGGAAAGTGTGATTTATATACAAATCTATTACAGATCAGATTATGAGAATTTTAGCTATCTTTTTTTTCATCTTCTAAAGATCTGACTGTTGGTCATATATATCAAAATATTGATCCACCAAAGGTTGATATTATGTTGTTGTCTGGATGGATCAAACTTTAGGATTTGTGCTGCTACATTGGCCTCCTTCTGAATGGCTGAGTGGTAAACATGGTTTCCACGACGCAGGGGTGGATACGCCTTCTTTGGAGAAGCTGTGAAATGGATGCGAACTGAAAGGCTGTCATGGTGGCTCTCATCGACGTGATATCGGCGTAATCATTCAGAAACATTTTCATACATCAGTCTTGTTAGGTTTCTCGTCATTATCTAATAATTGTGCAGCGGAAGCAAGACAAGAATAAATGATCTAGAATCATAATTGATCTTATGAGTTGAGCAGGTAATCACACAACGAAAAGGAAGACTTACTTGTTGTGTAGTTTGATTTCCACGTTCAATCGAATCCGGCATCCTGCAGGTGAATCCACTACTTTCGGTATCCACGTGTATGCCAATCTGATGCAGGAACAATTCCATTGTACATAGTTCAATCAGAGAAAGCTAAGAAATCTCTGATTGAACATACGTATTATTTGGGTGACAAAAGAAATCAGTTCTCACGTTCTAAACGTTCCAGAACTGATGAATTAATTTTTTTTTTATTTCTCTACATTAGAGAAATATATATATTAATTGCCACATGGGTCCTAGGCCCATGAGCTTATAATCTTTTGTCGGTGTTGACAATGAAGAGACGCATGAGATTGAGTGGCACAACATTAATGTAATAATATGAATGCAGATGAAGAAGGAATCGTCTTCTTAGTCTTTGTTTCCCAATGTCCATATCCCATTGCCACGCCTATGCTTAAATTACTAATGTATGTATGTGGACACTACCTCAAAGCAAGAAATGGACACACCCACTCTCTCCATAGAAACATAACATAACATAACATAAGTTCTCCTATAGATTTATTAACCACCGACAAAACCTCAAACTCCAAGAATGCACCACCTTTAATTCCTTTCTTGTTTCTTTCCTCTGTCCCTATATCTATGCCAGTTTCTAATTTCAACACTCTTTTCAATTCTATCAGTTTCCAACCTCCATCAACACGAATGCTAGTACCCCTCTCATAATTTTTGCTGTCCAAAAATATATTTGTACGTTTTATCTTCTTTTTTTTTATTGTGTGGAAAATTGCATATACATTTATATATAATAAATTGCATAAGACTGTTTGTAAAAAATAATACATAAATACTAGGAGCACGAGATGGAAGTTTTGTGTGCATGTGATGGAAGTTTTGAGGGCATGAGATGCCCATCACAGGTGTTGGATGGGGTTGGTGATGGGTGTATCATCATGCATCATGGATTACCTAGAATACAATTGTACGAACAGCACACTAGGAGCACGAAGGAAAAAAAGAAAAAGAAAAAAAAAATGAATGTGATTGTCATGGATGCCTATTGCAGGCTAAAATTGTCAAGTTGCGGATCTTGACTGGTTCAAGAAAAGATTTTGGATAGTAATTCTAAGAGGGGAAGATGCCAAGAGGGGTACAATCGTCTTTTCGAGAAACTGGGTCCATTACCAATTAAAAAAAAAAAGTGGAGAGAGAGAGGCATCACCATCAAAGCGGCCATCAGAGGTCCAAAGCCTTTAACAAGGTACTACCAACAACTGCAAAGCACATCAGGGAACAGCAGCATCACCCTCTCTCTCTCTCTCTCTCTCTCTCTCTCTCCATTTCTTGCTTTTTCAGCACCCTCTCATCATCAATCTCATGCTACATTCCCCACTCTCTTTAGAATTTAAAACTGATCAGGACTCTCTCTCTCTCTCTCTCTCTCTCCTCCCATCATGTTTCTACCATATCCTATTCCCTCTATTCCGCAGAAAGAGAGAGAACATAGAACTCCACGCACCCTCCCACAATCAAAAAACAAAGCAAGAGTCCACGCCATACTCTCTCCATGGCCCAGCTGGACCAAATTTTATGTAGAAGAAAATCAAAATTAGAAAACAAGAGAAAGAAAGACAGGAGGAGGTGTTCTAGAGATAGAGAGATGTCTTCAATTGTCCTCCAAATTAACCAAACCCACCTCACACACACAACACCAAAAAAGCAGATAAATTGGTTGCCACAAATGCCCTTCTGCAACACCCCAAAAAATCCCAATCTTCATCATCAACTTCTGTCTTTCCAAACAACTATGTTTTTATTTTTGCGCGAATTATGTGGGCTTTTTCGGCCTTTGCCTCGGTCAGAATTTTTTCACAGAGAAAACAGGAAAGCAAAGAAAGAACCTTCTCCCCCCACCCCCACCCCCTCCCCCTCCCCCTCTATTTTCTCTCTCATTTGCTGTCCTATCTATCTCTACTATATCTTTTGTATTTTTTTCTTTCTCTAGATACAAACCCCCTTTCTTTATTGCCTGTTTACCAATCTTCCATATTCATCTCTATCACCGCATACCCATTTTCTTGTTTCCCCTCTCTCTCTGCACCAAACACCCTTAATACACACACACACACGCATAATTGCATATTAATCGCCCAATCTTCTTCAAGATCTCAGCTTTTTCTGTGATCGAATGTCTAGGAAGAGTAAAGGGGCGGTTTTGGATCCGTATGGAATTGGTGTGTATGAGGACGCCAAGGCCAGGCTCAAGTTTCAGGCTCTTATGCAGGACTATGAGGAGCTACAAAAGGTGCCTAATTTTTTTTTTTCTGAGTTTTGTTTTTCTTTTGTTTATTATTTGGGAGATCTGATGTTTTATTTTGTTATTTTATTCTTGGGCCTTCCTCTTATATGTATGATTGCTCAGATTTTTAGCCTCTGGTAGTGTTTACATGTGGGTTTCAAGATTGCCCTTTGATGGAATTGATCTATATGTTTTGACAGTTTTTGTGATCTTACTCTTGGATTTCTTGAATGAATTTTTATATGTTTTTCTCTTTGGTGATATGTTCCTGATTTTTCTTGTTTTTTGGTTCTTGATGAAGTTGCTTGAAAAATACAGCCTCATATTGTTCTAGTTTGTTTATTGGTTGTAATGGTTTGGTAATCCCTTAATTTGTATTAGTATTTCTCTTTACATGATTACGTCTGATCTCTTGTTATTAAATCCCATCTTGAAGGAAGGCTCTCTAGCTTTAATGAAATTTGTGAGATTGTATGAGTCATTTTCACATAGTATGTTTCTCTTCTTCATGTTGAGATCTCTCACATTTATATTTTTCGTGATTTGGGTAGATATAATGGTTTAAGAAGCTAAATTATCTACTGCTTCTATTTAAGAAGATTTCTGTTGCTTTAGTTGCTGAATGATGTTAGGAGATTAATAGGTTTGTAATGTTGCAGGAGGCTGATGTTATGAGAAGCAAATTGGAGACAGCAAAAGAGAGGAAGCTGATGCTCGCTACTGAAGTTCGGTATGCAATTTGATTAGATACCGTATGCCTTTAAACTAACTGCTTCCAAGATTTTCTCATGGTGTATGTGGTCATGGATTGTTGTTTTTTTTTGCAATAGTGATGGTTTCTTTGCTTTGTATCTTGATGGCACAAGACATGGAAATCAATGGCTTGGTCTGCAATATATGTTTTCTTTATTTGTTGCCTTGTTGGAGTTGTGTTTTTTGTAGTAAGTTTACTGCTTTTTATGTTGGATTGCTGTTATCTTAAGCCATGATATTCAATCAGGTATGAGGCCAAATACATAGGTTTATCTCTGCACTATATAATTGGTGCAATTTGTCGGTTTTCTGCTTCCGCGCACTGTCAAATTTTGACGAGTAAACATGCCTAGTTCATTGTTATCTTATTTTGGTATTCCACCATTCGTGTTACACTGATCACTATCACAACGCAACAATCAGGTTTCTGCGGAAAAGGTATAGATACCTTGTGAAGATGAAGGATGTGAGTTCACCGCAAGAAAATCTTGTACAGGCGCCAAACTCACTAAAGCGTGCTAAAATCACAAAGCAACAGCTTCTGATTGGAAAAGAAGCGAGTCAGCATAGATTGCCTTTAGCTCCAGAACCCATTTCCAAGAAGAAACGAGTTGCTTTGCCCGATGCTTTTCCAGTTAGTGATCGGCCTCGCAAGAAAAAATCATATAGCAGGAAGGGACACGGTATTTTGCCTCAGGTTTTCGATTTGAACCACAAAGGAGTAATGCATATCAAGAAAGAAGCAAACATGGTCGCATCTCTTGACAGAAACTCCAAGGAAAGAATATTCAGTGCAAATGATGCAACGTTAAGGAATTCTGCTGCTACTTTTGATTTGAACATCGAGACTACTCCTAGTGAGAGAGAAGCTTTGTTGCCAACCCGAGCTCCAATATTTGACTTGAATGAAATCTCGGTAGGTGGTCATTTTCACCCAACCAATGAAAACTTTCATATACTGCATATTCTAATTCCTCTCAATATTTCCAGACAGGGGAAGAGGATTTCCAGGGTAGTGTTGTAGCAAACAAATTCGATGACACCAGGAAAAGTTTAATCAGAGGCATAAATGAAGAGCAGCAAAATGATCTGAAACTGTCCATTTGTCGAAATGCCGGGGAAGGTTCGTCTCGTGCTGGGAAGCGAAAAATATCATGGCAGGACCCCGTTGCATTGAGAGTTTGAAGGAAGGACTCGGGTTGGCAAGAGACAGACGGGTATGTAGGCGATAGGAGAAGTAGTTGTGCACGTGCCTGACTCGTCTCGAATTGTCTTGAAGTTCAACTGTAGGGTTATGCATCTCCTCGTTGTAGCTAGTTTTATGTGTTATTACTATACAGAGTGGTATGATAGAAGCAACTAACTGCAACTAGTAAAGAATCTACCGTGTTGCATAGGATTTTGATGAAATTGACTCAGCTTTTTTCCCTCTCATTTCTTTGCTGCTGCTCTTTCTGTTGATGATAGATAATAGATGTAATTTAAAGTTTTCCTTTATAAAGTGTTAGATCCCAACAGGCATTCATATGCACCAAATGTTTCGTTTCCTTGTTTCTTAACCCACAAATTGGAGAATAAGAAGACAGCTTATATTTTCAGAGTATTTATGTACAAGAGAAACAGAACGAATTTGCCATAACAAACATAATTTGACCTGTTGTCACTGGAAGCAAAGCAGCTGAAATCAAGAAAGCAGCAGCTTCTCATCTACTGCTACATCTACCATGGTCAACTGGTTTTCAGTCACAGCCACTCCGTCTTCTTCCATGGTTTTCGCCTGAGACTTGTTCACAGCCCGGCATCTTCTGTTGTCGCTGGGCTGGGCTTACCGAATAGCAAAGGTTCGGATGTAAGTTTCACATGTGTGACTGGATTCGAAGTTCCTGAACTCTGGATAGGCTTGGCAAGTTTTCTTGTACAAAGTCCTATCCTAGATTTTTCGCTTATTTTGTGCTTCTTTCCATTGAGGTGCTCATTCAGAATACGCTCGCTGGTGGCAGTAACTTGGCAGAGGGCGCAACTCCAATACTCTTTCACCTTCTTCTTCTTCTTCTGAAGACATTTCTACATTTGACATTGTAAATATCAGCTGGGGGTGAACGAAATAAGTCTTCTCTTTCATTCCCCTTATGATCCCTAGTCTTTTGTTTCCCTTTATGCTTTTGTGACCCCATTTCCACTTTTGTCTCCCTATCATTTTCACCCAATGTCCCCATCTACCAGCATTTAACCAGCAGCTACATAATTCCTTCACCAGAGTATATCACCAAATGATACCATAAAAATTATTGGAAAAAAATGCAACAAAAATCTTATGTTTTAACAAAAAATTTAGATTACTGTGCATTTTACATAAAAATATCCATTTTCAATCCAGTATGGAGATTTCAGATGATAAAATTTTCAATAATGTTCAAGGCTCTATGTACACAAAAATCAAGATTACAAGCAGAGAAAGACACCAAACACACACAGGGGAAGGATTCAAATCGTCCGCCCTCGCGCGTATTTTTCAATAAGTGTCTCTGCGTCCTCAGCCCTCGTGGAAGCCTCATGGACAAGTCCAACCCCATTGGTGATGGTGATCCGGATTGAAACCCATTGCCTCCTCTCTGTAGAGACATTTCCCTCTCCACCATCAGCTCCCTCCTTACCTCAGCCTCCAAAGCTCGCCTTCTGAGGATCTCGAACATGATTACTTCTTGCCCGATCCTCTCTGTATCACCTCGTGCAAGTCATGAGACTGAGCTCAAGATAAAGGATGCGGATTTGGGTGAAGACATAATTGAGCTTGAGGGTGAGTTATGAGGGTCAACAATTACAAGATTCCTCAAATGAACAAAACAAGATTGATTAGGAGTGGGACACTTCCTAATTCATCAAAAAATCAATTATCAAGAAATGCATCATCAAACATGTAGTAATTTTCTGATTCTTATGAACTATCAGACCAAACTTCATTTCAACCATAATGATCCCGAGTTCATATCAGTTGCAAATTCAGATGGATTCACAATCCAATTAATCTATTAACCACCCAATTCTCCAAATTCAAATGTGAACGATGTTGTTTTTTAGAGTCATACAATCATTACAAGATGACAAGTTGGAAAACATTGTAAACGACTTATTAAGGAATGTGGCTAGCTCATTTCAAGAATTTTCACCAAAAACATTAAACAATGTGTTTCTTACACTACAAGCCTACTATTTAGAGATTATGAAAGTTAGATGAGGCAATAATTATAAGATACCACATATGAACAAAGCATAGGAGTAAGACACTTTCTACAAGCATTGAAGTTGAAGAAGGACTCATAAAGGACTTCTTGGAGTATCTAAGGCTGCTTGAAAATAATGATGGTGCAAGCTACAACATTGCCATTTTAGTACATATTTTTTGGTTACTAATAATCTATGTAAGAGTGACATGAAATATATTTTTTGCTATGTTTACAATATAAGCAACATGTTAGTGCTTTTTAAGTTTTTGTTTAGCATGTAAACACTCATTTTATAACTCATTTTGAGCTGTTATGTCTCAGCAAGCTTGTAAATTATCAGCTTATTGATGGTACTAATTAGCAAGTATCACTAACTCTTAGCAACAGCCTCTAAAACATCATCACAGGCTCTAAAATAAGCCAACATAATAATTGCTTTATATTCAACCTCCAAACTAGAAATCAAGCTACCTAATTGTGACATTTAATAAGGCAATGAGTTCACTTGCAGCCATATCCCTAAAATAATATCATCACATCATCTAAAACAAGGCAAAACAATGGTTGCCTTATATTCAACCTTCAAACGAAAGATCAAGATGCATGGTGGTGACATTAAATAAGACAATGAGTTCACTTGTCATCATATTCTCCAGAAAAATATCATCATAGGGTTTTAAACAAGCTAAAACAATGGATGTCTGATATTCAACCTCCAAACTAAGGATCAAGCTACCCAGTAGCGGCAAGACGGTAGGTTCACTTAGACCATATACAGCAGATAAACAATCATGTAAATCAAAATTTCCTCACCAATTCATCATCATATAATCAAACAAAACATGCACATATATCAAGTGGTGACTTTGACCACCAGACAACAGATTATCCCATAAAAAAAAATAGACACGCACTTGCTATATAACATGCACAACACAGAACACTTGAAAAACCTTCAAATCTCATAAATTTCATTTCTATGAGTGACTTCAAACCAACAAATCAAGTGCAATATCAGAAAACGACCAAAATGCAAATAACCCAATAATTTTACCAATTACTGATCTCACTTTAAGCTCATAAACGCTAAAGTAAGAACATAGTCACCTGATTAGAGGAGCTTCAATACGCTAGGCACCAAATGCCTAGCAATTTAACAAAGCATTTCTTTATAAATGGACCACTTAAGACTCTCAGGTGGATTCAAGAGATCTTCAATGTTGAAGTTGTCAATGAGCAACAAAGGAATTTTCAGCACTACTGTGTCACCAAAAAGAGAGGAATTTTTCTCCAATGAATAACATGGAGTAATTTTGCATGAGCAGTCGTAGGTGATCGATCTGATTTCCGCCGGAGGATAACGAGTGACAGGAATTTAAAGGAGACTCAGGGATTTTACGTGGTTCGATCGGGAATGATCTACGTCCACGGCTCAAAGTGCGAGTGT
>JAYDZE010575955.1:0-11502 GCA_034509125.1 Monilaria moniliformis
AATTCAATTCCAAATCTAAATATTTTTATAGTACCAAACAATGGATTTGGAATTGAAAGCTCCAATTCCAAATCCAAGTCTCCAATTCCGTGATACCAAACGGAGCCGGACACATTTTAACATGTGTGATAATATGAATATATATAGACCCAAATCAGAACAAAATGAGAGAACAGAAACTGAAACTCAACCTATATACACATATACATTTTTGTATGAATCCTACATATATATATATATATATATATTCGTTTTACTTATAAAAAAGTCAGAACAATTACTATTATAGGTTGCCAAAAGTTTAAACTCATTGAAACAAAAAAAATATTTCACTATTAGATAATAGAATTTTAGCCACTCGTTTTTGAATTAGTTAGAACACGTTTAACAACATATTACAAAGAACTTTATAATAAGAAATTAGTTGAGGAGTCAACAAAAACAAAAACTATATAACAACCCTTTTATAATAGTGATAAGAAATACAATTAATAAAAGGTAAGAATAGATCGATACTGACCAAAATGAAATATTCCAATTTAGACTTTCAGTGACGCTTTTTTTTTGTATGATATTTAAAATCGTGATATTCATTTTCTAATTTTGGGGGTTGAATTGAACGGGAGTTGTTGATATCGACCTTAGCGCTCTCATGCAGAAAAAGGTGCTACTGCAATACCTATATTATACTAGTACTTTTTTTCTTCACAAGAAAATATACATCACATACATATATTTTCTTTTTTGGCCAGTCACCCCTTCATCTTATTTATAAACAACCCCTCTGCAGTCTTGTTTCCGATATAATATTTAGGGATGTCAATTTAGCCCGAATCTGCGGGTTGACTCGATTAACCCGACAATCTGATAGGGGTCGGGCTCAAAATCTTAACCCGGAAAAAATCTCAACCTGAATGACCATAAATTGAATAGCTCACAACCCGATAGAGTTGACCCGGAGATAGCGCGAACCCATAGGATCGACCCGTAAATTAGGGAGTTCTCGTTATTTAGTTTTCAAACTTTATTAATTTATTATTTTTCCAACTTTTGAAAGTTAGTACAATTTTTTTTTTCAAATGTATGTGAAAAAATACATTTTGGTTCAATATTCGAAAGTTATGTTTATCATTTCATTTTTCTATATTTTACTATAACATTTAATATAAAATGTTCAGATTTAAAAATTAAAAAAATATGATAATCTACTAAGAAAATGTATTTTCTTACTTCTCTAAAAGCTATATATTTGTTTTGAGTTGAAATGACATTAATTTATTGATGTATTTTTTGTTACAAATATACAATTATCAAAATTAATGTATTAATTAAAAAAATTCATAAAATTTTTTGAGCTCGATTGGTCCGACGGGTTAGCCCGAAACACAATAATTTAGGGTTAGGGTTGATAATTTCTAACCCGAAAAAATTACAATCCGAATAATCCGTAACCGAATAGCCCGACAACCCGATAAGATTGACCCAAACCCAAACGGGTTGGTCTGATTGACATTCCTAATCATATCACCACATTTGGTGAAAAATAATTTTAAAAGTATTTTCGCCTTGTCTGGATATCATGGGTAATAAAAGTAAAAAAGAAAGAAAGAAAACGAATATAAATAAAATTTTGATATAATGTGGAATTATATATATTAATTCAAGTGAAATTAATTTTATACATCACCGAAATTGGATATAATTTAAAATGTTGAAGAGGTGGAAATTTGGGCGTTGCCCTAGCACGGTATATACAGCAATATTATTTTATTGCGCTAGTAATTGCATGCATCCTAAAGTAATTAATGTCACTTAAATGAATATTAACTAGTCTGCATGCGATTAGTATACGATTTTTATTTTTGTTTTTATCTTTCAACTTTTACATATATGTACTACTGCACGTCATTATCTATATAATTCACTACTAATAACATTAATTAGTGCGAGAATATCAGGGATACCAACCTTTATTTTACATAAAATAGTTGCTCAAATGTATAAATTCATGCCACACATGATGAATGTGTTTATGAATATGAATTTAATTAAGGATAAAATAGCATGCTTAATTTTTTCTTTAATGTAAATTATATGAAATTATATTTCTCATTATTATTAAATAAATATTATGTTTCATATATACATTGCTAGTTAAATTTATGTAAGTTATATATCGATAATTACAAGACATAATATTGTCAAATGGTATTATATTATACTAAAATTAGCTAGCTAGTTAAGTTTAAAAAGCTAAAAAGTAACCATAAAAATTGTAGCTTAGTAATATTCCTCTTCTATGTAAAGGTAAGAGACTAGGGTTTGTGTCAATCCTATAATGAAGAGAAGAGAAAAACAGGATATCAAAGGGTGATTGGATAGGAATTAGTAAATAGTGGGGATTATTATATTTTCGAATGGATATGTTGAGTGACTCACAAATGAAACTATGTAGCTCGCAATTTATATATGTTTTACATCACCCAAAAATTCGTCAGTATTTGTGATACTCATAGAGTTTCAAAACTTATGGTTCGAGTATTATGTATGTGTACGTGCATGCTCATTTGGTCTGGCATTATTGTCTCTCACAAATTATCACATCAAAAGGAGTTAATAAAGGACGACATGATATGTAAGTGAAGGCTAAGAGACGAGGCATTTTCTATACTTATAGAGGTTTAAAGATAAAAAATAAAAGAATGACATGACGTATATTCAC
The DNA here is from genome assembly GCA_034509125.1 of Monilaria moniliformis. Taxonomy (NCBI): domain Eukaryota; kingdom Viridiplantae; phylum Streptophyta; class Magnoliopsida; order Caryophyllales; family Aizoaceae; genus Monilaria; species Monilaria moniliformis. The sequence goes on from JAYDZE010575955.1 coordinate 2,723, forward strand.
TATATATAATTGCAATTAGTTTCTGTTATATCTTTTATTATAATTTAGTATAATCTGTCTTTGCCATTCTTTAGTTTTTTCACGATCATTTCTTTTCATTTTGAATTTCCTTATAACCAGTCAAATACGTTCAAATCCAAACAATAAGCACTGCCAAACAGAATGAACGGCCGACATATCAATGGCCAAAACATATCATAGATTAGAGCATTAGGACTCTTTTTCGTAAATAGTACTCTTTGGTTTAGATAGATTTTGTATAAAAGATAATCGTGAGATAAAGTATGAGATAAGTAAGTATGAGCTTTATATAAGATTAAATTAGTAATGAATTTAATGTTGGTGTTTGATTGGCTAGATTATACCTAAGATAATTTTAGTAAAATATTTGGTACATAAAATTAAAAATAAAATTAATTATTAATAAATTTTTAATTAAGTAATTAATGAATTAATTAGTTTAATACATATTAATTTATTAATTAATCAAATCAAAATATTAATAAAAGCTTATTTAATTGTTGGATTTCTTTTCCCTTTTCCCCCATTCTGGCTCCTCTTTGACCGCCAACTACTGTCCCTCCTACCGCCGTCCATCCTCCTCATTTCCCCCTAATCCTTCTCTTTCTTCCTGTTGGCCAAAATCAAACACCAATCGACAACACGCACACACAAAACCACCGAAAAAATCGAGAAATCACTTGAAAAATCAAGAATCACACACACAAAATGGGCTCAAATATGGTCTTATGGGCTCAAACCACCCACACCCATGGCTGCAATCATCGGTTGCATGCTCACACATGCACCATTCGGGTTGCCTCGCCAAGATATAGGCTGGGTTTTTCACCCACAGAACACTAGAGCAACATCATCGCCCAAAATGAACAAATCGCCGCTGACAACCACCCACACCCATTATCAAAACACATCGCTCGAAATCAAGAACCACCACCGACAACCACCCACACACACCAACAAATCTGCCAAAAACAGAACAAATTGAAAAAAAATAATCGGCAGCAGAGGCGGTGGCGCATGAAGACGGTGGATTAGAGAGGGGATAAGCTAGATAAAAGAGAGATGGGACGAGTTTAGTCGCTGGGGCGGGGATGGGATGGGTTGTTGCGAGATAAGGGTGGGAAAACCACTGTGGAGACAGACCGAGAGGAATTGTCATGGGCCGAACTTTTGGGAAAAGGGGAACCGAACGGTGGATAAAGCAAGACTGTGGGAAGAGATAATAGTTATCAGGGCAACCGAACGTGCACTCTATGTCTCCCAAAATTATACTCTCTTTCTCCTATTATTAGTAGCTTATATGAATTGAGCATGTAGAATAAAAAGTTATATTTTGTGTGTAAAATGATAGGGTTCACTAAAATTGACTAATTTTTGTGTAGAAAAAGTTACATTTTTTAGACTAGACCATTTATGGTGCGACAGTCAAACAATGTACGCGAACCACTTTATAGATACGGTTTGAGTAGATTAAAGGTATTACTAAGAATCTTTCTATGTAGAAAAAATGTGTTTTTTTTTTCTTCAAATAAGAGGTGTTTGGAAGATTGAAATATTATGTAGAGTGTGAGACCATATTATTAAATAGTAAGTGCCTATACATTTGGAGGACACCAAATGTAATAATTGTGCTATACTTTTGGGGGAAGAAATAAGTGTAAGGGATGATCAATGAAGATTCTCCTTACTGCAAAGGATCTCATGATGATGTTTAGAATTAATACACAATTCAAATCTAATTCACTAGAACACATTTAGACAGACAATATAGGAAGTAGAAACAGATCCCTTGGCATGCTCCTAAAGTTCAGAAAGTTACATTTTTGGAAGAATCTTCTTGTTGTTTAATTGTAGTAGACGACTTGCAACTTCTGTCACACCACCATAATATTTCTACCTTAGAATCTTTTGGTCTATTCCCTCCTATAGCTTGAATATTGTGTGGATATGCTATCAAGCTTAATAATCGAGTGAAAGATAAAAATCACACAAGCATGTGTATAGGAGAATGAGACCATTTTTCTTATTGTGTAAGCTTGTGATTTTAGTCATCCACCTCTTTCTTTATAGGGGTGGTGGGTTAGGTCAGGGATTCAATGAGGATTAAGATTGTGCATCATAATGAGCTTAATTCTTTAAGTTGAGCCCAATTTAATTAAGTTCGTGATGTGATCATAGGCGATCCACGTCGAGCTCGGGTTCAAGGGGCGCACCTGTTGGTGGACATCGCAAGGGCGAGGACGAGAGTAATGACTAGGAGGATGAAGGAGGCTCTGACCCACCTCATGCGGAGGCTCACGATGCAAGAGAAATCCAAAATTGAAGGCTTCTCGCCCGTGAGGACCATACTCGAAGTTAGAGGGTTCCGGTGAGCAAGAGGTCCCAAACGGACTGTGTTGGAAGGAAGTCCTCCCAGCCCTTTTGGCACCTACGAGAAGGAAGGAATTCCTTCCCCAAATTCCTAAACAGGTCTTGTGGGAGGACTTCCTTCCAACACGAACCGTTTCAGAATGCAGCGATGGTGTGAGTCCGTGGCCACAAATAGACCTTGTGGGAAACCCACTTTCCCACACGACCCGTTTCTTCCTGTCCGTCCAGTCTTTTGACTTCCGTGCCATGTACTTGTTTTTCTCTTTTGCACTCTTCTCCAACAAACTATAATCTGTTTTGAAAAGAGTGTTAGTATGTTCGTTGTTTTTGTTTGAGCAAGTCCAACAACCCTTTGTCTCTCTTAAAAAGGATTTTGTCTTTCATTTTGTAAGTTAGATATGAATGAATGAATATTGAAACCTCTATGATAGTGTGCTCTCTTTTGGTAGAGTTTTTATCCTTAATTTCATGCTTGTGTGTGGTTGCATTGTTTACTAGTTTTTCAATGTAAAAGTATGCATTCTACCTTAGTGTCTGCTAGATTATGGAGTTAATGCAAGAGATTGTCCTAGTGAAAATAGCCAATGATTGTCTCCATTGTTTTGGTTGAGATTATTGGTCCTAGAAAGGTATTTTTTTCATAAACACTTCTTTTCATCTCAACCATCCCATCTTTTTCTTTTTTTATTCAACTTATTTATGAGTTCAGTCCACCTATCATTTACCTTATTTGTCTGGGGCTTCTTGCAAGGCCAAATCTTGGGGAGTTTCTATGATTTAAGGTGGATTCACATCAATTTGATATCAGAGCTAAATTTCGGTTCTTGCAAGAATTAAGTGATTAGCTGAAACTTTCTCTCTCTATTTTTTGTCATTTTGCTCTTGATATCGAAAATAGTTTATGGACTAATTTTTTGCTGAAACCTTTACCATATGTTCTTGGGTATGTCTAGTAACTCTCTGAAATATTTGAGCTAAAAATTCCATAGTTTGGTTGGTCAAATTATAGCAAATGAAAAGTTTGTTAGGTAACCTATGCAAATAAAATTCTCAAGTTGCTTGAATTTCCTGCACATTTTCAGCTTGTAGTCTTCTTCCTTCTTTGTTGTGTCTTGTTTGAATCTTTTTTGCTATTTTCTTATGCCTAGGCTATTTTCTATTTTCACTATCTTGTTAGTTTTCTTGATAGTAAACATTGTGCTAGTTGTGGTGTTTAGTATTGTTGACTTGTTGGCAATCAATTCACATTGCACTTGCTTGTAATTACACAAGGATCGTGAATGAGGAACCGCCATAAACCCCACTAAATTATAAACCTTTCCGAATGACATTGGGGAGTGTGATTGGGGATTGGGGAAATTATTTGGGAAGTGAGCTCCTGACTAAAACCTCCATTCTTGTATGCGTGTGTGTGGATTTTCTAACAGAACCTTGGAAGTCATCTCTTGTAGGTTCTATTTTCTTATTTGCTTTGTTTTGATCTTTATTAGGTAATCGTCATTATGATTCCAACTAGTAGAGCTCAATCTAGGAATTCATCTCCAAGGAGGGAGGAAAAAGGACCATCTTCATCCTCTGGTTCGCATGTCGAAAAGATGTTGGCTACCTTGATGGCTAAGATGGAGCAAATCCAAAAAGACGTTGCCAACTTGAAGGAGCAAAACACACGAACAATAGAGTCCCCAGCTAGGCTTCCTACGCATCATACTAATCCGCTTGGTGGTCCTAGGAGGCATGAGGAAGAAATGAAGGCCATGAGAATCGGAAGTCAATATAAAGACGAAGTCTATAGCATGGATGAGCAAAGTGGTGAAAGACTAAGTTGGAGGAATTAACAAAGATACTATGACCATGGTTATGGTAGATGAGATAGGAAGGGAAGAGGGCCCCGACATCATGAACGGCGATATGTTCGGATGAATATGGGTTATGGGAGATATGATGGCGATGAACAGAGAATGTATCCAAGGGACGGAGATGTGAAAATGTATGATGACCCCAAGAAGAACTTCAAGCACACAATTCCTGAGTTCCATGGAAAGTTTGATCTAGTGGTGTATTTAGAATGGCCGATGCAAGTGGATAGGATCTTTTTCCTCCACAACTATGTCGAGATGGATAAGATCAAATTAGCCATTATGGAGTTTAAAGGCCATGCCAACACTTGGTGGTCCGATTTGATAAAGAGAGTAAGAAATCGAGAAGGGGAAGTGAAGACTTGGATAGAGTTGAATGATTTGATGAGGGCTAGTTTTGTGCCAAAATCTTACTTCCACAAGCTTAGATGAGAATTGCAAATTTAAATTAATGATCCAAGTATGTGAATGATTACTTCTATGAGTTAGTTTCATAGAAAAACAAAGGTGGAAATTGAAGAGAGTCAGAAGGCCACTCAAGATAGGTTCAGCCATGGGATCAACCTCAACATCAAACATAAGGTTCAACTAGAAGCTCAACGAGGACTCTTAATGGATGAAGTGCTTGGATTCGTTGATACCTTTGAAAAACAAATGAAGGAGATAGCTTCAAATCGAGCTTAGGTGGGATCTAACTCACAACATGTTGGGGTTAGAATTAGCAAGTTGAATGATCAATCCAAGAAGGTGGAGGTGCCTACCACCACCTCCACTCAACTAAAGGTGCCACCCAAAGTCATATCGGGTCTTGAAGAGTGTTATACCAACTAGTTAAAGTGTTATACCAACTAGTTAAAGAAGGATCCAATGCTTCAAATACAAGGGATATGGTCACTATGCTCGGAATTGTGTCAATTAAAGAGTAATAATTATTGACCAAGATGGGGAGATTTATAGTGAAGATGAAGAGAAACCAAGTGCCACAAAAGAAAAGGAAGTACGCCATAGGGCAAGCATTAGTTTCTCTAGTGAAGAAGAAATGCTATGAGAGGGCAAGACTCTTGTGGTGCTTAGGACTTTGATGCCCAACCTAAGAAAGAGGAATTCTTGGAGCAAAGGGTCAACATTTTCCACATGAAGTGTAAGGTGAAGTTTAAGACTTGTTTATTAATTATTGATGGTGGAAGTTGCATCAATGTGGTGAGTGACAAGTTGGTCTTAAGAGTCCCCCATAAAACTCTCAAGCATCCAAGCCCATACAAGCTTCAATGATAGGAGAGAATAGTGAGTTGGTGGTCAAAGCTCAAGCCCAAGTGCCCTTGAAGATTAACGAACTGGAAAATGAAGTCTTTTGTGATATCATCCTTATGAGTGCTTGTCATGTACCCCTTGGAAGGCCATGGGAGTATGACACGAAGGATTTCACGAATGGGTACACCATTGAGTACTCTTATTTCTCCAATGGTTTCAAAATAAGATTGAAACCTATTTCTCCACATGAGGTGTATGAAGCACACAAGCATTTGAGGAAAGAAAGATAGAGTGAGTTGAAGAAGTCAGGAGAGAGTGTTGGGGTGTGAGTGAATCAAAAGAAAATAAGAGAGAGAAACCCAAAGAATATGAGAGAAAAGAGTGTTTTCTAGCCACCAAAATGACATTGGGTGGGCACTAAAGAACTATAGACTCCTATTATCCTTGTTACCTTAAGGGATATTTGTTTAACTAACACAACTGAAGTTTGAGATTGAAAGATATATGGACTAAATTAGGATATAAGACTTTAATTAATTAAGATTAGACCATTAATTAATTAACGCAAACAAAAAATATACAAGCTCATGGGCCTTGGTCCCATGGAGCAGTTAGTATATATTTCTCTATTATAGAGAAATAAAGTAAAGTTGAATTCATCAGCTGGGGAACATTTTACAATGTGAGAATTGATTTCTATTGTCACACAAATAATACATATGTTCAATTAGAGATTTCCTAACTTTCTTTTATTAAACTGTGTACCTGAAGTTGTTTCTGCATCGTATTGGCATACACGTGGATACTGAAAGTAGTGGATTCACCAGCAGTATGCCAGAATTCGATCAAACCGTGGAAATCAAATTACGCAACAAGTAAGTCTTCTATTTGTGTGTGATTTACTACTCAACTCACAATATCAGTTATAAATCTAGATCTATCTGTAATCATTAGATGACGTCAATAATTTTTAATAGATTTAATGTATATATGCTTGAAAAACTATTTGCACTTTTTCAACTTCCTTTATGTGCTTCAAATATTATAATATACATGTGCAGTTACATAATATATTTAGTGGACATCTGTGTAATATATTTTACTTTTAGTAGATTTTATTGTTGATGTTGATTAATTAACAACTATCACAAGCACAAGCACAAGCCTCAAAAAAATATATAAACCCTTTTGAGTTTTATTCATAAATTTTCAGTATTCGTATAATAAATTCATTATGATCTTTAGCTCAGAATTTGTTATGATTAGAAGAGGCGTTAACAAATCGATTCCGAATCGAGCCCTCACTTTTTGCTTACACTATTTGTAGACTCCACAACTACTTTTTCCTTAAAATTTTATCTCTGCATGAGAGGTCGAGCCTTAACTTTCTCTTACACTATTCATCTCTTTTTTTTTTATTTCTTTATGTGTGGCGAACCCTCTCCCAAGTTTTGACATACTTGAAAGGCTTCATATTATCTTCAAGACAGATTTTCACCGCAGATTTGACAATATCCATCTCGCTTGTGCCGCTTGGCCATTCTTTTTCTTGGTTGTTGTAGATGGCTTAGAGCTTTTGGATTTCCAGGCTCACTAGTCGAAATGAGATCAAATCTTCTTAAATGTGCGCATCAGGGCACCTTCCGAGTGTATTGCATTGTATGATTCAACAAGTATCTCCCAATATTCTTTTTATTTTTGTTAGTTTCTGGCGACCTGATCTTCACTCTTATCGACATGTACTTCAGAAATTCGCTTCATTTCTTCGAAGGTGTACTTCACTCATATGTCGTGTGAGGACAGCTCATCGGAAAGTTCGATATCGTCCAACGTTTGGGTAGAGATTTAGGGGACGTATACACCTTGGGGAGTCGATGAGTGGGGTGTCAACGGTTGAGAAGAACCTGGAGTGGCACCTCTAAACAATATATTGTCTATATCGAATGGTAGAGTATTGTGATAGTAGCTTTCATGAATGAACCAATCACGCCATTGTTTTTTAGCGTCGTTGTCGGACATGGTGGAATTTAGAATTTGGTGTGAATGAATAAGAAGAAGAAGAAGAAGAAATTATGAGAGAATATAAAAGAAGGAGATGAATGGTGTGAAAATGAAATAGAAAAAATATGGTATTTATACGGGGAGACAAGGTAATTAAAAAAAAAACCGGTAAGAATATCGTTTGGCAACGGCTAGGAGAGAATTTTTTAAAATAAAATTCAATTTTTTCCAATTAAAAAAAGGAAAAGAAACATCATCACTCGCATCGTCGCACGCGCAACGAGTGGGCAAAACAGACTGCTCTAATTGGTGGAGGGCGCGCTAGCACGTGTCGAGCTGGCTTGCGAGCTTTACCTCTGCTGTGTGATGCCCGTCCACCACACCCCTTGCACCGCGTCTCGCTGCTAACCCGTTTATCCAGAACGGGTTGGCAGGCATCCGTTGTTGATGCTCTTATTTTTAACGATACTATTAGTGAGAAATTTTGAGCTAAAAACAAATTATTTACTTACTTATTTTTTACTTGAGAACGTCATTAATATAGTAACAAAACATAAAAAAAATAACATGAAACTATAACCAGTCATTAAAGATGATGTCACAAGCCCTCACATTTTAGAAGAAGAAATAAAAAATGATATTAGTGTCTAAAACCATGAATTTTGGTCCAATTATGAAATGTCCCGAGAATATAAAATTCTAAAAACAATACATGAACTTTTAATTTTTTTGATTTTTCCCATGAAATCAAATTTTCTTAAAATTGAAGCTGATTTAGCAAAATCGACAATGACATGACAATCAAAATGATGTCATTTCTACCAAAAATAGCTTCAATTTTAAGGCAATCAAAATAATTTTGTAGAAACGATGTCATTTTGATTGTCACATCATTCTCGATTTTGCCAAATCAAGTTTAATTTTAAGACAATTTGATTTCATGAGAAAAATCAGAAAAATTGAAAGTTCATATATTGTCTTTCAAATTTTGCAGTTCATGAGACATTTCAAAATTGAGCCAAAGTATATAATTTTAAAGGCTAATATCCAAGTTTTTTTTCGAAAAACGCATGATAAAACTATTTTCTATTTAAATAGGATGAAGTAACATGTCGTTGAAGAACGATTAGTTTCCCTCCCTCGAAAGTCAAAATAGTTACGATTAAAAAGGAAAACTAATAGAAACATACACTACAACAAAATTGCTCATAGACTACGGTTTTAAACCGTAGTCTATTTGTTATAAAAACCGTAGAGACTGATGGTGTAGTCTATGCTCCT
>JAYDZE010575966.1:0-21767 GCA_034509125.1 Monilaria moniliformis
AAGTGGCAACACGTCAAGGTCTGGAAGCAAAGATGCCTTATTTGCCCTCCATATAGGAATTGAAATCTCTCAAAGTAATGGGCCGCAAACTCTTTCACCCATTCAAAACGTTATCTATCATATAATTCAATGGGTTAATTTGAACGCATGATTTTTTTCCTATAACTCAATATCATAAATAATAATTAATTGTCCAAAAATATGTATACTACAAAAAGTTATACATATAATCTACGTGGGAAAAAAAAAAAAGGATTGTGTATATAAAAAATTGAAGAACAATTATTTTTAAATCTTTTATTATTAAATTTAAAATTATATCTATACAACCAAACACATAAATAATTTTTATCCTACACACTATCTTACTTACCAAACAACATACTAAAACCTTATCCTTATCTCTATCATAAATTTTATCCTAAATACTAACACGATTTAACTATCCTAAACTATCATAACATGTCTACCAAACGCCCCTAATAGTGTATTTTTTGGATGCCTTCGATCGCTGCAACTATATTTTCTGCAAAGACAGGCCACAGAGGCGCTGCGGCGAAGGAATGAGGAGTTGGAGAGGGAGCTGAAGAAGAGTTTGGAGAGGGAAGAAAGAATGAAGGAGGAGTTGATGAGGGCGTGGGGCGACTGAGAGTGGCGGAGGAGGCGCATGAGCGGCTTTACTTCCAGCTAGGAGGTGGAGGCGGTCAGGCCCGAGAATACAGGGCCGAATCATCGAATTAATGGACCAGCTTTCTCTTGCTCACAGACTTCTTCCAGAATCTTCTTTTCCAATAACCTGATCTATGCTGCGAGTGATCTTTACAGGCATATTTTTTGAAATTATCCCTTAATTTTAACATTATTGGAGATTTGGTGTAATTAAAATGCGTTTGCACCCACCCATAACAATAATTTTGGCGTAAATATGAGTTTATGTCCAATATTTGAGAAATTTTTTCAATAATATCTTAACATTCAATTAATTCTAAATTTATACATACATAATCTTTCAATATTTTTATAATTATGTCGTAATATAATATTTTTGGTACTAGGGCTTTTTTTTTTTTTAATCTCACGTGGTAGTTTGATGCTCAAATACATGCTTAGATTTATAATTTGATATATTTTACATATGTTCAAACCAATTACATGTCAAATATATCAATTTGAGACATAATTATAAAAATAGTTAAAAGATTGGACATCAATAATAGTGATACTGATACACAATTGATAATTTGATATTACCGGAAATAGGAGAAAGAACAATGCGTGGTAGAATAGTTGAGTAACGCAGCAGAAAGGAAAAGATATGTACCACAATAAAACAAAACCCACTAGTAAGTTTCCTATATTATTCGCCTTATTACCATACACTTGGAACTTTGCCACTGTGTATATATGTATAAATATTTTCTTAGCCACTATATTTATTATTTAGCTGACGAGATTTGCGGTCGTGCCTATGTGCTCAGCATTACTTTGTATTCAATTTCGTATATTTATGTTCATCTAAGATTCTAAGCATATTGAAATTAAAAAAAAAGAAAAAAGTATATGGATTCATTAGGAACATTTATTTTTATAGCTAGGTCTTTATATTGTTTTGTTTTATTTGTGGTGCTTTGGTGACTAAATATTTATTATACAATCTATGAATTTGATCTCTTTGTTCTATGATATTAAGATGCTTTCATATAACATAGCATGTTAAAGGAATTATAGCCATAAGCATCACATGGAGACAGCATCAGGGAAGACAATGGAGGCGGCAGCTCTTTCTTCTCCTGTCGCCGGAGAGAACAAAATTGCCCTGAAAACTTAGATTTGAAACTACCGCTACATTGATATGGTTGGAAGGCTAGGGGTCATGATTTTTTTGACCAATGGAGTAGTTTACATAGTTTTTAGAATTGGACAGACGTAGATTTATGTTCTCCATTTGACTCATCTTAGACATGCCTGTGGCTTTTCTTTCTTTTAATTGTTTATTCTCGAATCCTGGCCTATTAGGTGCATTTCTATAGATTATAACTGAATCTGGATTCTGACATCATCTTCTTTACCTGTATCACCAGACCCATGGCTTCCCAGGCCATGATCTCCAACTACCTAAGACTGAACACGATTACAACACCACCAATTCATTCACATGGGTGGTTTTCTCACAAGTAAAATGTATATCAACACTTGGACAATCTAACGCATGCATGAAACCAAAACAGGAACATTTTAAATCCATAGTAACGTAGAATCATCTGATGATACAGAAATGTGGACGACCATTGATCACGCTTTTCAAGCAAAGATGATGGTCGGAGCTCAGCTACATATATTAGGCTAAGCCCTATCACATTCCAGTGAATTGATAACAATGCATATAAGCAATATCTATAGTTCGGGACAATCACCTATAATACCTCAACTGTTCTCCGTTAGAAGAATAACACTGCTGTTTCCAATTCCAAGAGCCACCAAGCATCTATCATCCTTCAAAGACTGGGCTGAGCCAAAGCTTAGATAGTTGCAACAACTCCAGAGGAAACACAAAAATCAACATCAGGACCTAAAAGTTCCCCATTGCTTTGTTAAGATCTTAGTTTTGTTAAGAGTAATAGCAATGAAATTTATTTCCCAATAATCGACAAGATCTAACTAAGCCAAGAGTGAAGAAGGTCAAATTATGAGAGAGCAGACATAGAGATTTCCAAATATGTAGAAGGCTGCAAACTTACATAAAATGCTTGAAAATGACTCCAAAATCCCCATCGGTCAAAGTCACTCGATGATCAACTTAACGGCAGAATGTCTGGAACTCGTGGAAACAAAACTATCTCCTGCATGAGAGATTTTTTTAATTAGAAGCTTCCACAAGATATATAACATAAATCATTCAAAAACAAAACAAGAGATATTACAAAGCCTCCTGTTATATACTTAAGCCCCCTGCAAAAAATGCCATGATGTTAGGATAAAAAAGGACAGATCAACCAGAACCAAAAAGCAAATTATAAATAAATCAAACTGATCAGCTATGTGTTTCTTCCTTGACCTGCAATGCTATCAAACAAAAATATATTGCATTAAGTTTCCATCAACAAACAAAGTATTATTGCTCCTCCTGACCTGACAAACAAAACAATTCATCAAGTGAAAGGATGTTTCTAAGGAAATAGAAACATTACATGCATCTATAGATCAAGCAAGCATTTGGATCATAAAATTCTGCAGAAAAGATCTTCCGGAGACCTAAGCACTCATTAACTAAAAGTAATCAGATTAATGCTCAACAGACTACTGAAAAGGACAACTTAGAAAGAAAGAAAGAAGGCATGGAGAGCAAAGAAGTAATATAAGTATGATAATTAAGGAGGCACCACAGAAGCAAACCATCATATATACAAAATAAGGTTCCACCTCCTTTCTCAATAATAAGCAATAAATACTGAAGACAATGTTTTTCCTAATAAGGGCCGGGTGGTCATGTCCGCCACGAAAGTAGTGACCAAGTTCTTTTACACATAGCTAGTCCTGGGAAAAAGTAAAGGGGACGGGGGGTTAGGAAGGCAAAAGATAGCAAGAAAGCAGCCATGGTATCTAGCTCATATCCATGCCATCTCCAATCTGACTGCAGATGGGGCTAACAGCAGTAAATGATCTCTCAAATGGCGAGGGATGATGCTGTGCATCCCTTCTGCGCTTGAAAGCACAGCTCTCTGCCGTGGAGAAACTCTCAGCATCGAGCTTCCTCCGGATACCTCTCACGGCTTGTTGTTCAACTTGTGTTAAAGGAAAAATCTGCTTGCTCACTCTGCAGAGTGAGCTATGGTTATCATACAAAATTCTCTGGTTACAGTTTTTGTCACAAATGTGCATCTGTCCGGTTAGCCTGCAGCGATACATATTCCCACATACAAGTTCGTTTTCGCATTTCCAGTCACACTTGTGAATATGGTTAAGCCCATCTTGGCCCAGAATACTTGACAAATAAATAACATTTGTAGGTACAGTTACCATAGATTTGCCAAATACCTCCATTTCTTATCTTAGCAAGCAAATCTTATAGACTTCAAAGAATCCCAATCTGAACACCTGGACCAGATCTTCTGCATACCCAAGAGGAGATGTGAATTATTATGTTTTGATAGCAGAATCTAGAAACAATTAATCATTTTGAGTATGTCGGAATCTGCTTAGATGAAACAAATAACAGTGGCTCAGCTACTGAGAAGCTTTAGGTGGACAAAATCAAGTAAAAACTTTGACGGATCAAAGTATAATCATTTCCACTGGTAGCAGTTTTTCACTCTTTAACCCAGTCATCATCATTACTGCACTATTTGCCCTGACCGACTTGTAAAAGATGTTGGAAGACAGTGTCAAGTGTTTGTCTCATATAAATTAGCTAGCATGAACCACCACTGCGCTCAAGACCATTTCAAACCAGCAATTAATGTTTTACGTGCTTCTGAAAGTCTACAGGACTCACAGAACACACATCGTTATGAATTTAGAAGACACAATTAAGAGCTGACCTACTAAAGAAACAAGCTACTTCAAGAGCTCTTTCACATAAAAGCTTAACAACTATTGATAAGATTATAACGAGTATAAGAGACTGCGGATGTATAACTAGTGCGTTATAATACATCACCGAGCTAAAATGACCAGGCCTGAAGCCGTCCATTTACAGTATTTTAAATAAATTTCACAAATCTGTCCAAACCTAGCAATTTTTCGGTATCTTCATTATTTTATAATACAAAGCGACCAGCACGGATTTTTTACAGATCCTTGACGCATAATAGGATAGTTATAAATGCAAATTTAGCTGATGTACCTTACACCAACAATCTCGAAAATTCAAGGTTAAGGTGATGTTACCCTTCTTTTCCAATAAAAAAACAAACGAACTGCCATTTTCTTAGTTTCTTTTTTAGCGAGGCAATTGATTTATCCTTCAGCCATCAACATTACACAAAATAGATCAAACTACAATCAGATTCCTCAACAAAATAAGAGAAATGAAGAACATAATAATACTAGCTATATCATCACCTCACAACACACAAATAACAGAAACATGATCTCTCGCGTAGCCAAAACTCATCCGCAACAACAACAAAAATGAAAAGGAAAAGAGGGAGAGAGAGCTTACACAGTAGACGGAAGCTTCAGCGCAACCAACAGTTACCAACTTTCTCTCTCCGATTCCTTTCTCTCAATCTCTCTCTCTGTCACACACACAAACACACGCACCGCACGCGCACACAATAGGCAAAACAAAACAAAAACAAAAGTTCAGTGGCAAAATAGAGGGGGAGGTAGAGTCAGATATTTATAGAGCACAAAGGTAAGGTGATCCGATTCTGGTGTACTAGACGTTAGAGTTTTCCACGTGTTTCTTTCGGTGATTAAATGAAAATGCATGTATATATAATGTGAACTATTATTAATGCAAATATCGGTGAAATTTCGGAGAAATGCGGGTGAAATTCTCATTTAATTTGAGGCCAGAAACTTGTCGTTATCCGGGAGTAAAATATTCATGAATCCGAGTAAGACGGAGAGGTGCGTGCGATGCCCCCTCACCTCGTTCTTGTTCCAATTCCTTTAAAATCTCGCTATCTGAATGTAATTCATATTTCTTAACACTACTTCCATGTGACATTGAGATACTGTGCATATTTTTACATGATTGATTCGATTATATGCCTAGAACTAAATCTGACATATTATTTTGAGATATTTGCACTTTTAATAAAATCAAAGTTTGTCAAAATATGTTACAAACAAATTTGGAATTTGTTTATAATCTTTGAAATTTCGAAACCCTATTATTGTGAAGTTTTAACATGAATGATGAGTATAGTAAGTCGAAACATTTCAACTTTGGGCTCGGCCGAGCCAACATTTTTGGCCTGCTAAGATCTATTTTTGGGGTCGATTTGGGTACATCATCCTAAAACCACCAATGCAGCCGCAAAAGCGGCGTGCAACAGGGTGTTAGAGTTGCGACGGCATTGCAGGGAGGGAAAGGGGTGTGTTGGCCATGGAGTTGGCCGTTGTTGGGGCGTGCGGCTCGCTTACGCCACTATGCATGAGTTCGATGCACATACGAATGAGAGGCGGTGATACAAGTCACTTGTGTCTTGTGCGAGTGGGACTTGTTTATGGTTTTTTATATATTTTTTCCGCATATTTTTCGATTTTATAATTATTATTTTTTTGTTTTTTAATTCAGTTGATTGTTGGTTTTTTCTTAGTTCTAAATTTTTATTTATATTTATTTTTAATATTTCCAGCTGCTATTTTGGCCTTTTTTCTATTTTAATTAATTACCACATATCCCCACGTACCTACCATCATCCTAATTCATCTATTCTTCTCATACTCATCCAATTTCTTCAACTTCTTTACATATAGCTCTCCAAAATTCATGTATCTTCACATAATCGATGTCAATTCATCTTATGAGGAGTAAGCCATATTTGAGTCGTAGGGGAAGGTCATAGATGCGATGGAAGAGTACTTAGAAAGGACGGTAGTAGCGCCGTAGATGCCTCGTGTACCGAGGACATACGTTCCTTGAGAGCGTGAAAATGTCGCTCGACACCTCGTTGATGATTATTTCTCCGACGAGGCACGATGGGGCAGAACTTTGTTTCAGTGTCGGTTCTGTATGCGCAGGTCGTTGCTCTTGCGCGTAGCTACCACATTGGCAAAATGTGATAAGCATTTCCAGCAGTGACCCGATGGTGTTGGCCGGAATGAACTATTGGCGCTGCAGAAATGCACAGTGGCGATTCGGCAGCTCACGTACGGTGGGGCTCCGGACCAATTCGACGAGTACCTGCACGTCGCAGACACAACGGAGCGGGAGTGCCTCAAATAATTTTGTCGCAGGGTCATCAAAGTCTTCCGCAATATATATTTGAGAAGGCCGACAATGCATGAAACCCAAACATTGATCAACATGCACTAGATATGTCACGACTTTCTTAGAATGCTTAGGAGCATCGACTGTATGAACTAGCAATGAAAAAAATTGTCATGTGGCATGGAGAGACGCCTTCACAGCCAATCGACAACTCTACAATATGGGCTACTACTTAGCCCATGACATCTATCTAGAGTGGTTGGTATTCGACAAATCTATTACGTGTTCGACTAATCCAAAGATAGCATTGTTTGCACAAAGAAAAGTGGATGCGCAAAAGGGGGTTGAGCGCGCCTTTGGTATACTCCAAGCACGTTGGACGATCGTGAAAGGTCCGACACGTATGTGGTACAAATCATGCATCACCAACGTCATATATACATGTATTATCCTGCATAACATGATAGTCGAGGATGAAGGCGAAAATGCAACTAATTGGGCTAATGATGAAGCTACATCTAGCTCGGTTACCGCCCGCGACAACCCATCTCAAGGTGCACCGCTTTAATTTTGAGAATTTCAAAGTCGACGGCTTCTATTCGCGAAGAACGAATTCATGACCAACTCCAACATGGTCTTATCGAAGAAATTTGAGAACGCTCCAATTGATTTCGATTGTGAAGTTTTTTGTTTTTTATTATGTAGTTTTTAATTTTTAATTGTGTAATTTTTTATATTTAAATTATATAATTTTTGGTATTTCAACTATGTAATTTTTATTTTTTAATCATTTATTTAAAATTTAGAAATATCAAAATTTAAATAAATATATAGATTTAAAAATTAATAAAAAAATAATGAATTAAAAATTAGAATTGTGGCTGAAAGTGTGAAATTTTCTGCCTGAATTATTGATATCGTGACTGGAAATTGTGGATATTGATGTAACAGATAGAATAGTAAAATTATGAATGGAAATTTAGAGTTGGACTATGGTTGCACTAAGGGAATCCACAACGCGCACGTTGTGGCCCGTCCCGCAAGGACTAGATGCCCACGAGACGCGTTGCGGGTGCCCTCGCGGGACGGGTCGCCCCAGATGGAGGGAAAGAGGGAGGGCCAGCTCGTCACGCGTCCCCCACGCGAACCAATCACGGGCGTGTGTTCCGCCCACTCGCGGGCTTCGCACGTCCGGCAATAAATTTTTATTTTTATTTCAAAATTTCAAAAATTCTTTTTAATTAAAAATGAAATTTTATTTTATAAAAATCAAAATTCAAATTTCTATTTTTATAGAAAATTTAAAATCGATTTTTTTATGGCAATATTCAACAATGGTAAATGATCGTATTTATAATCACTTCCACCACACTATCTTTTGATGTATTTTTGATGTGAGATGAAGGTGTAGTATAAATAAGTATGAACAAAGTGTAGGATATGTTAATTTTTCGATGTTGGATGAATTAATCACTTCTACCACACTCCAATTTTAACTATATAAGTATTTTTGTTGCCTTAATTACAAAATGGAGGTTGGTCTAGGGGTAAAAGACTCTTATGGAAGCAATAGGTGTTGGGTTTGAAACCCAGCGCCATCATTTTTTTAAGCTTTCTTTCTTTATTTTTTGATTTATTTCGTTTATTTCCATTTATTTTTGTTTTCTTTTTTGCTTATTCTGATTTTCGTAATCAATAATTCTTTAGTTATTAGTAGAGAATTAGGAAATACGTATACTTAACAAATAGATATTCACATTTGTCGCTTAGGTCTTGATCTATTGATACGAAATAAAATGGGACAATGTACTAGATAAATTGAAACGAATTAGTATTTCGTTTGTATTATGTTAATTTACACAACATTAATGGTCTTATTGTTTTAACATTTGAATTCGAAATTAATTCATTATTTGTTACGATTTTCTATTCTTTAAATCATTTATTGTCTTATCTAGAAAAGCTTAATACTTTTATTAAAAATACATCAGTTTGATAAAACATATATAAATACATTAATGCCTAAAATGTATCCTGAAAATATCAAATTTTATATGATTGTATATTTTTCATTAGAATATGTAATAAATATAAGAAATAAAAAATTCATATATTTTATTAATTCGAAAATCCAATTTAATTAGAATATATAAGAAATATGAAATGAATAAAAAATTAAAAGATGAGACCCATGAATAGTGCAAGAGAATGAATGATTAAAGGATATGGATGTGGGTGTTGTATCTTGGTTAATGAATGGGATAAAAAGTGTTATGGAACCTATGAATAGTGTAAGAGAATGGATTGTTAAGGGATATCGTTGTGGATGACCTAATGTTGCTCATTAGCTGGCATCTCAAATTTTTACTTGATAAACGGTGAGAATGAGCAAATTAAGAGCATGATTAACATCAGCTCTCTGTGAGAGCCGCCCGCTGTTTCCTGCTATTGTCTTTGGCTTACCGCCGCTGTAGAGCAGTAAGCCGTCGGCTTTTCCCGAAGGTAAGACTCAGGGAGCCGCTCGTCATTGTTGTTATTTTTTCTTTTTATTTTTTATTTTTTTAAATTTTATTTAATAACTAAATATATTCTTTTAAAATAAATAATAGGCTTTGGTTTAGTGGTCAAAGTGGCAGTTGAAACACCATTATCTTGGGTTTGAAACCCACTTGCAGCACGAATTTTTTTTGTTTTCTTATTTATTTTTTCTTGATTTTTTGTGTTGTTTTTTTTTTTCTTGGATTTAAATTATATTATTCAATTTATTTTAATGAAAATCGAATTTAAATTACATAATTGAAAATTATATGAATCATAAAATAATTTTAAATATAAGAAATGAATTGTATAAACAAAAATTAAGGCTTGGTCCATATTTCAGAGTGTAAAATTTTAAGAAAAAAATTTAATATAAGTCCAATGAAATAGTACAAGGGCATGACCTCTATGGATGCCCTTAAACAACAAAAATCTGAGTGGGATGGGCCCACACGGATGAAGATTTATAAGACGTGATTAGGATGCAAGTTCACATGTAGAAGTAATTTTATTGGTGGATGCATTTGAATTTGGATAAAATCGTGTTGTAGTTGACCGCATTGACTATTTAGCCAACCATATTTCGGGTCTACAACTTGATTTGGGCCTAAGTGAGATTTACTAATCGGGCCGGTTAGTGCTTCATAGAATTAAGCCTGCTTCATTTGGAAGGGCATATGATCAAATCAAGTTACAAATCCTCCCCTCATCACGTATAAATCTTTGCCAGCAACAGCAAACACGTTCATCTACCAACCGCCGAACAGTATTCATTCATCTTTCTGGGCAAACTGATTCTGATTAGAACATGCCAAATTGAACAATGATAAAGGGATAATATCAGTAATGCTTTATCTATTTCACCTTCATTCAAACAAACAACATTAAACACCTAAATCACTCATTTCAACTTTTTTCTTTCTCTGAATCCATAATTGGCAAAGTAAACCTTCAGAAACCACATTCAAAATATAATGACAACTTTGATAAACCAAAGGAATACTTATATAGAAAATAATCTGAATCATCCTCCACTAGAAAGAATACAACAAAGAACCACTATAAATCGCGAAAAGAAGATTCACAAATGACCCAAAAAATCAGAGCCGAATTCTAACCTCAATTCAAATGTAAGAAATGTTACAAGCAAAAGAGCTCCGATCAAAGCAGCCCAAACAATATAAATATCCCAAGCAATATCAGCCATATGATGTGAACCAACAAAAGAGCCTGCCCCGCCGGGCCCGACCCGCCATTGCCCACTTCACAATACCCAGATTTCTTGACACGCGCTCCCGTACAGTGGGCCTCTGCGCACCCGCACCAGTAGGTAACGCCGTCGACCCCGCAAACCGGGTCGGGCCGGAAGCATTTTACGGGGCACATATCCGGTTCCAAATTCAACGGGCAGAGGTCGTTTTCTGGCTGATCGGACGGCAGCCTGAGCAGACTAGGGTCGGATCGCGCGGCGGGGAGGCGAAAGGCGGTGAGAAGCACGGCGATTATCAAAATTGAAGGCGATTTGCCGCTGAATAGGCGCATATCGGCGACCCTCAAGATCGCCTCTCCACGGTTCCTTAATTGATCAATTTTTTCTCTCTCTTACCGCAAGAAATTTCGAATTCTAGGGTATCTTTTATTCGTGGTATCTGTTTGGGGTTTCTGTTTCTTTTTCCCGTTTCTGGAAAGTGTGAGGGATTTTCTTGTTTTAGAAGATTGCGTAACGAGGCATTGTTGGACAGTTGGACTGATTCCTTTCTTTCATTTTCGTGTGAAAATTTGGTAATTATTTAGAGAGAGAGAGAGAGAGAAATTTTACTTTTCCAAACTTACCTGTACAGATTTCTCCACTTTTATGCAACATTATTTAAAAATGTATATTTCCTGCTTAAGTAAGGTCGGATAATGTAATTATATCACCAGATAAAACGAGTAAACAATTTCATTTTAGTATTAGTTTACAAAATAAGATTATTATTTTTCCGTTTTATTAATAAAATATGTTATTTCATTGCGTGTGCTGGTTAGTAAGTATGGTATAGGTTATCCACCAGTAATATAGTATTATTGTGATTATTTTCTGGCTTCTAACCTGTTACTGTTAGACTACTACACACCTGTAAACCTCCCAATAATTCCCAATCATATGCTACTAAATTTCTTATATACTATACCATTATTATTTGAATATTCGGCCGTAACATTTATAAGTAAATATACGAAGCATGACATATCATAATATCAAATGGAATCTAGGAAATTAAAAATAGATACATTACATTCTCCATTTACAACCTAATTTAAAAAGGATCAAAACCTATGTCTATAATAAACTTGTAATTAAGGAGCAGTAAATAGAACATATCCGCCATTGAATAAAATGGAGATTCTAATATTTTGAAAAACCAATCAATCCTTTCATGCTCAACAAACCACACACTATATACAAAGCATGCAAAGTTATCAAAGAAAATGATCCTCTCATTATACATTGTGTACAAGAATCTCATAGTTCAAGATGATCACAGCTATAAATAAAGCCATAAACTTGAAATTCTTGTTTCAAGAAGAAAAAGCCTACAAGAGCAAGAGCCAAATATTTGTCTTGTAACTGTCATAACTAACCTGTCAACAAGTCGAAGAATATGCCAACTGCCAACTAAATTTAAGGTGTGGTTGCCAACGATAAAAACAAGGTCAACACAAACACGCATGCATGTCCGGATAGCCTCTACATAATCCCTTCATATCAGAAAAGAGGGGCTAATCTGGATACAGAAAAACCTGTGTGAAATTTCTGATCATCCGTTGTCTCTGAACTCACTCGCCTAGCTGATCATGGGAGGCTGCGCGAGCAAACCGAAGGACTTGGGTACTAGGAAGCTGCCTTCTCCCGCTGTCAGGAAGCCACACGCCCCACCTGAGGTGCCTGTTCAGTCACCTGAGGCTGCTGCAGCAGAGACAGTGGCACAAGTCAGTGTTCGAATCTTGTTGTTTCAATTGTGATGTCAGCTAATGAGACATATATCAATTAGGAATGAGTTGTTGTTAATTGATGTCCT
Source organism: Monilaria moniliformis (assembly GCA_034509125.1). Taxonomy (NCBI): domain Eukaryota; kingdom Viridiplantae; phylum Streptophyta; class Magnoliopsida; order Caryophyllales; family Aizoaceae; genus Monilaria; species Monilaria moniliformis. The sequence goes on from JAYDZE010575966.1 coordinate 12,484, forward strand.
TTCATATTTCAGGAGAAGAAAGATGGAGATGAGAACAAGGAAACTACTACTTCGGTAGATGTCTGTGAACCAGCTCCAAAGATGAAGGAACCGGAAACTAGTGAGGCGAAACCAGTCAATGAGGAAGGTGTTGCGGTTGAGGTCAGGCCAAGGGAAGCTAAAGTTGAGCCACCAAAGGAAGAGAAAAAAGAAAATATTGCAACCAAGGAGGAAGAAAAAGAGGTAAGAGAAAGTGTTGCAGTAAAGGAGATAGCAGGAACTGAAGCACCCAAGGAGAAAAAAGAGGAAGTAGAAACTCATGTTGTGCCAAAGGAGGAGAAGAAAGAAGAGGTAGCAGAAAAGGTTGCACCAAAACAGGAGAAAGAAGCATAATGTTGTACCAAGAAAGAGGTAGCAGAAGCTGTCTAAGAAAGAAGCAGCTTAATTCCAAATCTGAGGATTAAAAAAGTTAACCACCATTATAGTTGAAAACAAACTATATATCTGCTTATCGCAATACAGATGTAACCCCTCATTTGCTTTGTATTCATTCGATGAAGTTACTAATAATCTACATTATAATTTGTGTTCCCTCCTCATTACATGTGATGAAAACGGTAAAAGATGGTACTTTAGGAAGGGCAGGGTTATCTATGATCATATCAGAAAATCCTAATATAAATAACAATGAACAAAGACATTTCAAAACCTAGTGTTATCCCTGCTATATATCAAGATTATATTATTCGATCAGCAACAAAGAGCAATATAGTTAGTATTCACAAACATGAGAAATTGCAGTTAGTCTCAAATAAGAAGTCTTTAATCAAAATACGAAACTAACTTGATAGATAGATGCACCAAATTTGCAGTAGCTTCTTCTTCTTCTTCAACCCATCAGCAGAGCCAACAAAGGATAACTGACAGTAAAGAGAGCCCAGTTTACTACAAGTTAACTCAAAAATGGGAGCTTATGAGTCAATTTGGCAAGCAAAAATACGCAGCTACTTGGTAGAATCTAAAACGCAAAAACTCGACAACATCAAACCAGTTTGGCACAGTTACTATAGACGAAAATCTTGGAAGCCTTCAGCGCCACGCTCCAATACTCCCTCATCTGCTCAGGTGCAAAATGGACAGCGATAACAGAGTTCCAATTGACGGAAAAATGATTTATTGAGGGGGGATTCCGGCGACTCATTTTCCCTCATCAGGGAGCTTGTACTGGAGATTCATAGTTGTTTGGAATAGGGATCACAATCAATCTTCAAACTTAAAACAATCAGCTCTCCGTTCTTTAGAAAAAGAAAAGAAAACCTTACTGTAGAAAATATTTCTTTCAATAATGAACCGGACAACTTGATTATTTTTTATTACTAATGCCAACTCCGATCATTTTCTTGTTCAGTTACCACCAATTTTACTGAACGAACGAATTTGATTTCCTTTCAGATTCTAAATATTCGCTCTAAAAAGATGTGTATCTGATCCCTTACCACGTTATACTTTTTATATCAACTTACGATTTATGAATTTGACAGGATTTTGGAGTGAAGAAAAAGGAAACGGCAAAATTCTGCAAGATTTTGCAAAGATCCAGCTTCTGAAACAAAAACATGAAAGTTTGTCGTCTTCTTTTTTTATTTGTTCTCGTGTTCTGAAACCAAAAACATCATTGTGCAAATCTCTCCTAATTCATTTACAAATAACTGCCATGGAGCCAACAGGTTTAAAGCCTTACATGAAACCAACTCTTCGCTAAGCTTGATTTATAAATACTGATCGTCAAGATCTCAAATCTGTAGGAAACCAAGGACAAACAATCTTATGTGGAAAGTAGAATTGTTAGTCCAACTTCAGTGGATGGATATCATTTCGAATTCCCAGATTGAGGCAATAGAAAGCACAGATTTTGAGACGACGATACTTGTTCTACCACGAAAAATGTGTTTTCAAGACACCCAAAAATAGAAAACACAAAGCAATCCAGTGTAATTGCCATTACCACAAGCACAAACCATACAAGGATTAGTTAAGCAATCCGCATGATGCAAAATTGTGAACTCATCTTCAACTAAGTCTATGAGGGCTCCCAAAATGGGATGACTAGAAAACAAGAATGTGTCAAAAACCAAAATCACTAAAACAGAATGCACCTAATTTTCCTCCACAGCAATGGCCCCCTTCTCACTTACATAGATACCGTCAAGGAACTTACGGATGTCCTTGTTCTTCACATGGCATTTCTGTTCCAATTAAAACAGGCATAAGTAAGATGTAAAAATCAGGTAATTCTAAGTCATATTTAGTTATTTACATCGATAGTAATCTCACACATCACTATACAAATACATAATCAGGGAGCTATCTTTTACCTGGTTTATCAAAGCACATGATCTAGACACGAGCTCAATGTCGTTGCCCTCCAAAACAAGCTCATCCTTAACCTTCTCAGACCGCACAATGGAAACCCCATCGAGCATATCAACCTTCCTCACCTATTATAATTAACAACGACAAGATCGCGATCAGTGCCATCCATTTACAAGAAGATCATACTAAGTTATGCTATACAAACGAGCAAGAGTAGAAACCAACGTCAAAAAAATGACCAGCAAATTCATTCCAAACCATAATACGCACACATAATCTTCCAAATTCAATTCTCTGTGACAAAGCACATCGGTTATACAGGATCTTATTTGCAACTCATCCTTCAATAAGCAAACTCTAAAATGTCAAGATTAAAAGCAAGGAAACCATCACTCAAACCACCGAAGCAACATTACAGTTAAAAGCATATTGCTACAAATTTTACAGCTTCTGGCTACATTTATACATTTAACATATCGAGTCAAAATGGAGCCGCACAAAGAAAATGAATAATAAAATAAAAACAAAAGGAAAATGTACCTTCTTCTCGCCAAGGAAATTCCGGATTTCAATGGCAGTGCCGCTACCAGTTATGGATGCGTTGATTGGGAAGTGAGCATACACAAATCGCATCTTGTAACGGTAACCTTGGGTAACACCGTTGATCAAATTCTGGACGTGGCTAAGGGCCGTGCGGATGGCGGCGGTGGTTTTTCGGCTGCCGAACCAGGCGTCGATCTTGAGCTTCTTCTTTCCGGTAGTCTCGTCAGTGGTGAGCTGGAAATCGAGGTTCAGGTGCTTGAAATTGCGGGAGAGTTTTCCCCTGGGACCTTCGACCTCGATCACTTTAGCTTTGACTTTAACCTTCACACCGTCGGGGATATCCATGGAGTCGGATGACAGAATCGTCTTCATCTTTGCTGCGTTCTTCTCTCTCACCTCTCTCTCAAGGCGACTAAATGGGAGAGAGTGAAGGGAGGAAAACCCTAGCCAGCAGACGAAAAAAAAAGTGGAGCAAATTATATATTCCGTTTGGACTGAAGGCTTTGACGTTTGGGCCAGACCAGCAAATGCATGCCCGCGTCCGCGTATAATCACTTTGTAGCCCAATTTATTTATTCATTACAAAAATGATACCCCTTTTTATATGAGTAATTCTATCCGTTTTTTTTTTCTTAGTCTCATGATTAATTCAAATATAATAGTCCTCCCATTCCGATAAAGATGTCACATTTGTGAATGATACAAAATTTTAAGAATTTTTATTTAGGATGTTTAAGTAGGGAGAAAAGAAGTTATTGAATATATTAATCATGAAAAAGAAATTAGTGATATGAGAGAAAATATTGTTGGATATATTAACAATGAGATTAAAAAATGTTGTTTAGAATGTAACTTTTTTTTCTAAATATGAAGATGTAACATATTCGACGGAACAAATAAAAAAATAAAGTGGGATATTCTTTTGTGAAACAGAGGGAATAGTATTTATTATATTGATTAATCAAAATCTTCGCCTTCTCTGCCATTTATGCACTATGAAAAAATTTGGGTTTCAATTTATGTAGTAATATGCTTTAATTTCTTTAATTTACAGTTTTTCTTCAGAGTTCTAATATATTATAGCTTGTCAATTTGTTGAGTTAAAAATTACGATTTGAAAATCGAAATTCAATATAAGTAGAAATAAAATGGAAAAACATATACATAAACCGATTACTTGTTTTACCGATTTGGAATTTTAAAAAGTATAAGTCCAAAAATATCTGATACAAAGGATCAATACCTTATAGGTATATAAAAATAATATATGTTAATTTCTTCTTTACTTTGAAGGATTGGTATTTGATAACTCATACTATTTACGCTAATATTGCATGACTCTTATTCCATTAAAAATATGACATTGGAAAAATTCTAATAATGAAAATAAAATTAACTAATTATCCATTTTATCAATTATAATAAATATACACTCTATAAAAGATATAGAATGAAATAAAATAGTACATAGTATTAATATGTTGCCTAGGAACACCTAAATAATCATTAATTTCAAAAGCTGAAAGTTACTACTCAAGACAAGAAATAAACATAAAAATATTGAGGCGAAAGAAATCAAACTTTATCAAAATTGTCAGCAAATATCCAAGACAAGATTATCCAACAGACGAAATAGAATATCAAGGTCAAAACTTAGGTTTTGGGAAACACATAAATTTGCCGCAAAACATCCTATAATAGCACAATGATGGCATCTCATCGTACTACTTCCAACACATTTTAGAAAGATAATTGCATTTATCTACTAAGCTGTAGCAGCAGACTGGGCCTGAAGCCTCTTCCTTGCCTCTTCAATAATAGTCAACTTAATGCCTTTGCCCTTTGGAAGAGATATCCAGGGCTTAGTACCCTTCCCGATTGTAAACACATTCCCCGATCTAGTTGCAAACTCATGGCCAGTAGCATCCTGAATGTGAAGAGTCTCAAAGCTTCCCTTATGCTTCTCACGATTCTTGATCACACCAACACGTCCCCTGTTCCTACCACCAGTCACCATGACAACATTGCCAACATCGTATTTGATGAAATCAACAATTTTGTTGCTCTCAAGATCTAGCTTGATAGAGTCATTAGCCTTGATAAGAGGGTCTGGGTAGCGAATGGTCCTTCCATCAAATGTGTTGATGTAAGGAATGCCCTTCTTTCCAAACTGAACTGAACGAACTTTGCACATCTTAAACTGCATGGCATATAATAATTTGCTGAGAATTCTATAATGAAGCAAATGGTAATATTTAAGTACACAGCTAAAAGGATAGCAAGTGAAATATTGAAAATAATACTGCTATAATAGTAAAATTGGATTAGAAACATTGAATAAAAAATGTCCATCTTGTTCATAAATTCTCCACCATTTGTACCAAATAAAAAAACAGTAAATAGTTCCAACCACAAACAGTAACTACCTGCATGTATACATGCAGTCCCCGGAAACTTAATTTAATTGAAATACAAGAACCATCAAGCAGGCATACCTTAGCTTCCTCATCCCGAATAGAGTGCAGCCTGAAGCGACCCTTGGTATCATAGAGAAGACGGAAATTCTCATTGGTCTTTGGAATAGAGACAACATCTGGTAATGAAAGGGAAGTGAATTAACTATGGTTTCAAACTTAACTACAGAAAAAACTGGCAATAAATTGCACAAGTAAAACAATAGTTCATGCAAGCTGCACTATCAAATTAAACATGTTAAAAGTAAATTGGTTTAATCCAGCCTATAACATGAACCAATGCCAAAAGATTATAGAGAGTACCTAAATTACATAATCTAGTTTAGAAAAAAAATGTTGACAGAATTATAGAGGGGAGTGCATACCCATGAAACCAGCAGGATAAGTCTTGTCAGTCCTGACCTTTCCATCAACCTGAATGTGACGTTGCATCAGAATAGCAATAACCTCACGGTAAGTAAGAGCATACTTGAGCCTGTTTCTAAGGATCAGAATTAATGGCAGGCATTCCCTGGATTTGTGGGGTCCAGATGATGGTTTGGGGGCCTGTACCAGATAGGTTGAGGATGATTAATACACAACAATGCCAACTACTGTGTCCATCAGAAATAAGAGGCTAGCCATTACTTACAAAAGCACCACCAAGCTTGTCCAACATCCAATGACTGGGGGCATTGAGCCTCTTCAAGTGTTTCTTCAAACCTCTAGCCTGAAGTTCAAAAAAGCATCAGAAAGCAGACAATTTTAACAAGATTTATGGAGGACTGAGGCAATAAATGCGCCAAATACACAGAATTAGGGAGTCTTTTAACTAATAAATTTTGAAATTGCATTGATGTACCTCTGCAACATACATTTTACTTTATATAACAAATTAGTAACATTGACCAGCAAAACCTGAATTATACCAATTTGAATTTCATCTTAAGTAAAAGGACAGTCTAATAGACTATATCAATTTTGGATCAGAAAAGGAGGGAAGCTCAAAGTGAGTCAAAACATTTAGTTAATCCCAACAATATGCAGTAAAAACAAAATCATAGTTGTCGCAATGGACTCGTGCAAATTTAAATACAATGATAGCAATTATTTCTCGATAGTCACACCCTTCGCTTCACAATTGCAGTTTCTATATCACTGATTAACTCTAATTAAACGTTGCCAGAACTTAAAAAATTACAACCCTAGCAATGACAAGCGTTGTGAAAACCAAATCTGCACATTAACCAGCTAAAGCAACCAAAAAAACACATCGAAACTCCAAAACCGCCAATTCAGCAAGAAAACGAATTCTCTACGCGTGCGGAGGATGAGTGATTATCAAGATACAACATGATCATTTAATATAGACAGAAACTAACCATATTGTTGACGGATGTGAGAACCTACGGCTGCGCCTCCCCCAATCTCTCCCTCACCTCACTCCTCACTCTCCAACTCTCTCTGTCTCTGGTGTATTCAAGCTGCGGAGAAATTGTTAAACCCTAGCAACAAGTTTGGTTTATATACGGGAGCGAAGAAGGGTAATTACGGATGCTGAAGTATTAGGTCAATATTTGCATTTGGTATCTAGTGGGCTGAAACGTATCGCGGCCCATCATAAATTAATTTTTTTATCACACAAAAAATGAGTTAGTTTAATTAATTCTAATCATTTTATGCACAAAACACAAAACAAAAACACAATTTTCTTATTTATCCTCACAAAATTGATACGGGCCTATGGCCCATTCTCTTTTACAGAATGATAATATTTAGTTTATTAAATTATATATGATTATTGACTAGGCCACTTAACTAGGAAATATTATTTCATTAATAATTTTTAATTAAATTTAATTAGAACAGATACATGATACAATTTGAATTCTTATTTTCGTACATACACAAAATATGCCATCACCCAGTGAACCCACTACTGAGAATCAATATTTTTAAAAATTATATTCATGTAAATAAATATATATTTTTTGACATTGTTTAGAAAAAATAGTTGGAAGAATAAATGAGCTCATGGTCTCGTGGTAAATACGGCCAGCTTAAGAGTAGCCAATGTAGGTATTATATTACTTTCATGCTAAATGAGCTCAACCTAATAGTTAGTCAAAATTGAAATTTGCAAAATTTGATTAAAACTCAACTATACAAAACAATTAACCGCCAATAGGAAATATATGTTGTAACATGGACATGTTACATGCTACTTAATGAGACATTTAGGGATGCATGCAAAAATATTGCAATATTTTATTCAATGAAACAAATCATTTCATATTCGATTCATGCTTCATGAATCATGACGAATATGTTATTCTATTATACTGACAAACATTTCAATTTTTTATACATTTCATTATTTATTTACGCGTTTTATATATTTGATCAAACAAAATATTTAGATAAAAGAGAGAACTTCAAAATTGATATCTAAAGTAGGGGAGTTGCACATTTGTAGTACCTAAACTTAAATTTGCACATTTCAGGTACCTAAAGTAGGGAGTATTATCATTTCAGGTCATTGTTCACTTTTTGTTTTTTTTTATTACAAAAAACGTCCCTCAACCTTTTAACGGTATAATTGTACAATTACAAATTAACTTTTTTTGGATGCTGACACACTCATGCAGGTGACAACAATTTTTTTAGCTTTTTTTGTTGATTTGATGGAAATATTGTAGCATATTTTAATACTCTCTCTGTCTCTTCAAATACATAAATAAAGTCATTCATCTTATTGACTCCACTTCTTCATTCCACTTCATGTACAAACAATTCTTCTGTATATTTATGAAGATATGTTTTTGTATTTAATTCTTTTTAATTTTCAATATAATCAAATTTATTAACTTCCTCTTGGACATTCATCATTGTCGCAGCGTTTGATTCATCGTCGGTCATTGAACCTCACGGAGCTCTTCCAGCTCAAGTAAAATAGCAAGAACAGAAGTCTTCCAGCCACAAACTGAAGTTTAAGTAGAAACTCAAGGAAGTCAATAGAGTATACAGTGGAAGCGGATGGGGAAATAAAGTGGACAGTTTACGGGAGCTTGTGGGTAGAGGAGGGAAAATGCAAGGGATTGCGTCGAAGAATTCTATTAGGGATTGGCTTGACCCCCATTGTCACGAGTCGCAGTTTGATATGAAGCATCTATAGTAAATTTTCCACCTCTCCAATTGTTGGGTTCTCTATTTCATTAACCTCTTACTTTTAAGGTCACTTTGTTTCTTCAATAAGGTTTACTTGAAAAATATACAACATAAAGTTTATGTATTATTGCATAAATATTTTTGCTCCTGAAATTATATGGAGTCGTTTAAGTTTGATAGCATGGAGTTTTCTTTTTATTATATCACGAAACACAAAATTTAATGGGCTGTAAAAGGTCCTCTTTCACAGCTTAAACGCAATAAAAAATAATTAAATGTAGCTTAGTTGCATAAAAGTCAAAAGTAAAAAGTAATAGAAAAATTAATAGCTAATTTTTTTAGTTGGGAACTATTATTATGCTGATAATTGAGTAAATAAATTAGCTCATATGAGTAGCACAAAATGAATTATTGCTTCAAAGGTTTCATTGAGTATGGCTTTATAAACACTCTTTATTTGGTTACTTAACCAACTTATTGAGTGCTAATTTTTTTTACGAAGAAAAATAGAACGAAAGAAAAATGTGACAATATAGATTTGACAATGCTATATTATAATATAAAAATCACATTATAATGTGATAAAATTTATATTGTTATATCAAGAATAACACACTATACATTGTGTGATTCAAGCTAACGTTATAAAATGTCTAATGAATATTTTGAAATAATTATCTTCGATAAAATGGAACAATTTTGGACTTGACCTTTCAAAAAAAAAAGGTTCAAACTTGTGTATTTATATTCTTTAAAATAGAATAACAT
>JAYDZE010575967.1:0-11499 GCA_034509125.1 Monilaria moniliformis
CGGGTTAGCCCGAAACCCGAAGGGTTAGGGTTAGGGTTGTAAATTTCTGACCCGACAAAATTTGCAACCCGAATAGCTCGCACCGAATAGCCCGACAACCCGAGCGGGTTGGCCCGAACCCGAACGGGTTAGCCCGATTGACATCCCTAGTAAGGCGCATATATATTATATAGTGCTGATGTTTATAAATCACATGAAAAGCGTAATAATATAATATGATCATATTAAAGAATAAAAAATAATATTTTTTGAATCTTCTTAATTTTATAAAACATTCAACTCGAGTACTTACAGTTCTTTAACTTGGTCCGCTAATATTTATTAAAATTAGGTCTTTGTTATTTGAATTGGTCCCCTATTGGTTTCACTTCCAAAAATTAACTCCATATACTGTGACTGGCGTACGAAATTGTGAACAGAATATTATTAGGATATACAAAAAGCATGATTGTAAAAGACAAGTGTTGTATATATTATTAACATAATAAAGTTGATTATCTAGAATGACTAACATACAAGATAATCCACGAACCATTAACATATAGGTAAGGTGTTTGCTATTGGGAGTGTGTAATTAAAAGTTGGAAATTAAAGTATAGAAATCCAAAAAAATGTTCAAGGTATATCCAGCTACCGATACATGCATTTTCCCTAATCCAGCACCAGGCTGAGAAATGAAGGTCAATTAATGAGATTGGTAATCTGGAAAATTGAAGAAGTTTTAATGGAAATAAAAACAAGATCTCGAACCATTAATATTGAGAAGTAAGGGCCGTCCAACACATGCAACAACTTAAATATATCTCTTGCCAAAATTAATAATGGTGTGGTTGGATTTGTTAGAAATTAAGTGGTGCTTTAATGGCTGTTGCTGGGCTTTCCCTGTTACGTTGCATGTATATGTATATGTATTGTATATATACATCTACACACAGTAAACACACACACCGACTCCCCAGGCAATGAATGACGGCCTTCCCTGCAGTTTTGCGTAATTGCAATATTTACTACAAATTTCCCATTCCTGCTCTCTATTATCTTGGGATTTTTTCCAACAATTAATACACCTCCTGTCCCTTAATTTACACTCTCTCGTCTTCTACCTTTCCTCTTCCAATTCAACTCTCTCTCTCTCTCTCTCCAACATCCACCCCTCACCTTAATTTAATTGAGCTTTAAAGCAATCCCATTATATTTCCCTCCTATATATATGTATCATGGTCCTAGAGTTCCTAAGCCAACAACCTCAGCCACTTCATGTTGCTGCTGCTGATTCTACTGTTAAAGGGGGTGGCCACAACCACCGTATAGCTGCTGCCGCCGCCGCTCCGAAGACTTTCCACCACCTTCAGGTAATCCAATTCTCCTAAGTATTTATAGCAACTCAATCAACTATATAACTTATGCTCATATTGGTATATATGTTTGTCTCTTAATTAGGTAGCTTGGCATTGAAAGGTAAAAAGGAAGAAGGATCACGGACCTTGAAAGGACGACGAGGATGAGCCGAAGGAACATCGAGCTCAAGTTGAACTTGTCTCCACCGAGAGCGGTCGGCCACCCTCGAGGCGCCAACAACGACTCCCCGAGGCGCTCGCTGACCATTTCACCGACGAGCTCGTGTGTCTCATCGGAGGTGAACCAGCAGGATGAGCACCTTCGCTACTCGACGAGCCCAGAGACGACGTCGATGATGCTGGTGGGATGCCCCCGGTGCCTCATGTATGTGATGCTGGCGGAGGAGGATCCAAGGTGCCCCAAATGCAAGAGCTCTGTTCTGCTTGACATCATCCATGACACCGCCACCTCCGCCACAAAAACCAACAAGAGTTAGAAATCAGTAACGCAAAACAGAAATAAGGAAATTTTAAAGATTCTGCTTTAGTTCAGCTACTTTAAAAAAAAGGGAAAAAAATCAAATCAGAATGCAGTTATTTCTAGAGGTAGTTAGCAAGTAGCACTATTGGTGCTCCGCTTCTCGATCAGCTTGTACAAGAAGGAGCGGAACCTTAATAGTGCTACTTTTATTTATTTCTGTTTAATTAGTTTTGATCCATTTCAAGCATAGGAAGCAGATTGCCATGGTTATATGCATAACGAGAATGAGCCTAAGTTTTCTTGTGACGAATTTAAGGTTATTTCTTGCCTATATCTTCACTCATGTGTGTGTGTGTGTGTGTGTATGTGTCTGTGTCACTTCTTCCAACCACAGCAAGACAATTCAGCAAATTACCTCACTGGGAGGTTACAGCTTACAAGTAGTAATAATAATTGTACTTAAAAGAGAACAAGTTTTGATTTCTTGAACCCACAAAAGAAGAGCAGACCACCACCTATTAATTAGTGAAAATGATGCCACATCACCACATTTAAGGAATGTGAAAGTTATGCTTTGCATTGATGTCACATTATTCTCATGAAATACCTAAAATAATGAAAATGTTAACTACAGCGTCATTGGCAATATTGCCTTATTCATAAGCTGCAACTAATTGCATCCCAATCAGCTAAGTATCAAAAGATCATATTAACAGAAGAAAGGATTAAAGCTAACACAAATTTTACTACAATGTGTTCATAATAAAGGAGGCACATTAAAAAGTCTACATAAAGAAAATTTTCAAATACGGAAGGATCTTAGTTTGAAGTACGTCTTTATGATGCCTTAGATATCATCACCAACAACCGATAACAATTAGCTAGCGCACTTGTGGTAATCAATAAGATATTAAATATCATTATAGGTAGTTCAACGTCAATATTACAAGCAAGCAACAAATGAATGAAAGATGCTACACAAAATTATGTGCATGTGAAGTTATTACAGGAAAAATGTTCTTGTTAAACCAGAGAGGGCTAATTAGGTAAATGCACTTGGACTGGGTTATAATGAGGTTGGTTAGCTCGAGCATTCAAAGAAAAGGAGACTATAAAAAAAAGATTGAGAGTCCATTTAAGCCAAATAAATGCAAGAGTTATTGAGACGGTTGAGGGAGAATAAGGAGGCTATTATGTCATAACACGAAATTACAAATTGAAACATGACCTTTACATATCGTGATGGAGTGGAGGGTATTTCAAGATGAAAGAGAATTTGGAACTTTATATTGAAAGGAATGAAGCTAGAGAGAAGAAAACCTTCCCTGCCCATAATCTGCCAACTCAACTAACATAATTCGATGATCCTAAATGACTCAACTACTCAAATAACAAAACGAATCATACTATGAATTCTTGCAGACAAATTATGAACATAAATGTTTTCTAAAGATGTTACAGCCTAAGACACTCCCCTTCTCAACCTAAAGATATGTTGCAGCAAGTATACAACGTAAACTGGTAATACAAATGCTATGTGTGCCTAAACTAAGGCTAGAGAATTCGCTAGAAGCGATTGAACTTACTTTCTATGTCCATTGCAATCGGAACACTTGAAATTCCGTTTGGCTTTGTGCATATACCTATAGGAGATCGACTCTCTGCAGTTTGAAAATATGGCTTTCTTTCTTCCTACCTTCTCAAATAATGAATTGCCTGTCACTTTCTCTTCATTCGGTTCATATGTTTCCATCACCATTCAAATCCCAGTTTACTGAGAGCAGTTCTGATTTGATGACGAGCCCACATGTAACTATCGCCCATGATTCATCATCTAGTCATATTACTTTCCATAATCCTCTTCATTTCTTTCTCTTGCTCTGTTATACTTTTCCACTGAACAGATGTGCATGAACTATTAACATCAAATGGTTTATTATACCAACCAACATATATTACATTAATGCATTTACTAGCTATGACAACTTGACCTGACAAATCAATGACATGAACTATTGACGAGAAAATTTTCAGGACTAATATTATAGAATTAAATCACTTGTCTGAATATTATGTGCCTGAGAACTACCTAACTTGTTAGCTACAAGGATTTTTATGATAATTTCGCAAAAATAAGGATACTTGAAGAAGAGATATCAGAGGGTGATGAATATGAGAGAAGAGTCTATTTGGTCCAACTCATGCACCACTTAACTCTTCCCTGTTTTCCTCATAGTTTTTATGAGACAATAAAGCAAAATATTTCTTTAATTTATCCTTTACCACAAACCCGAAAATAAAAGCCCAAAACTTCCCATTTAACTAACATGACAACAAAAGAAGACCATCCTGGTCTCCATTACACCATTGTAATAAATGACATAGAACATTTAGTTAGCCAGTGTCAAACAAGGTGAAAAATCATACAGTTAGGTTCTATCTCTGAGGTCACTATTTTGAGATATTTATTCTCACGAAGAGTGCGCAGGTTCTCTTGACGTAGGCGGTCGAAATGTGACATTGTTAAAAAAGAGTAAAAGGGTCATGTCATGAGCTGGGCTGGTAGCAGCCACCTAAACTTGACGAGCCCAATAAATCGATAAAACACAACAGGCAAGCCTGGGCTTACAAAATGAACTAATTATTCTGTCACAGTAACATCTAAATGCTATTTGATATAAACTGTCAACACCATCTTAACATTAGCTTATTCTCAGGATAATCGCAAGCAATTTCAAGGCTTAAATAAATGCGGTACACTCATGAAAACTCCATGGTGCCCTAAATCATCAAGGCGCTAAACTAGTACTAGTCCAACATTAACTAAATCGCTTGCTATATTAGTGCAGGTGAATAGTGCAGCACTAAATTTAGTGCAACAATTGTCTGCACTAAATTTAGTGCGGGTGGGTTCCATATATTTCCCTATTAGTTTTTAAATAATTATTAACTATATTTAATTATTTACATTAATTATAACCTATGTATTTTTGGTTTAATTGTTGATAACACAAAAATTGGTCAATCATAAATAACACATTGAAATTTGTTATTATATATATTATATTTATTATATTGTTTAACATCATATGATTATCATTTATCCCAGTAATATAACCTTTTAGTGTGCATTTTGATGATGAAAATTATAAAACACAACAAAATATTTCAGAGAACATTCTTTTTAGGGTGAGATTTAGTGCAGACCATTGGAGTTGAAACACTTTTACAGACTACAGTGATGTAAATCCAAGCCTTCAAAGTAATGCTACATTTTCTTAAGGACTGAGATAACTTTATTAACAGTTAAACTAATAAAACCAAAGCAAGCTACTATCTGCAGTTCCCTAAACTGGACTTTTATTTGTGAACACCCAATCTGACTATTAAATTTAGTTATGCAGCCAGATTGAATAAATAAGGCATTATACACTATGTTAATGTTCACCAATGGATTAGGTCCCATGTTATTACCTTAAGAAGGTGAATGACCAACTTAAATAAGTGGACTGCTTGCTATCAAAGTAAAAAATAGTATTTGGAAAAAACATATGAAACTAGCTACAAAATTTCATAAGTAGTATTGACAAGGATCCAAAAACTCAACTACCTGTGCTTCTCTAGCATTCAAACCAAAAGTGATTAATCACCTGAGGATGGTTCATAAAAAGACATCGATGCCTTGCTAAAGAAGCTTTCTAATGCAATGTCACCTCATAGACGAAGATTTATCAAAAGGATAGATTGAGAATAGGAATGCAAAGATTTTAGATGGAGACCTATAAGCCACTCAAATCACTGAAAAAATAGTTCAAAATCAGAGTGATGGATTCAAATCCATATCAGTCCAAACAATCACCAATGGAACTCCCAGTATAGATTTTAAATCCATCCGCAAGTTCTTAATTCAGACGCAGCATAAGGGAAGAAATAATAGTCTATGTGTGAATCAGAGATATCATAAACTAAGATAATCATAATTTTGATTCTTCATATGATATATTTTTCTTTCAATTTATTGAACTAAAATTGTTTTACACCAAAGAAACTGTATAGAGAAATAATAGAACTCAAAGTTGACTTACACAATCTAAAGGCAATCTCAACTCCAGACGTCCAAAAAATTGATACTCTCTTCACGCCCTATGCCCCTGACCTGTGAATTAGACGTCTATCTGACACTCCGGCATACTTTGTCCTATCAACCCATTAATCTGCTTTTTAGACTAATACGTCTAAGAAAATGATTAGGGGCCATACTGTCCTTTCTGGATTTTTAAAATCAGTGCAAGTTATAGCAGCTTAGGTCAAAACCACAATGCATTTCATACTACATGAGAAATCTCCAGGGATGGGGAGGGGGGTTGCATTTAGAGTTCTTTCATATCATGCCAGCATGGATGATCAAAGAAAATCATTAAGATCAACATATTACCAAATTCTATAAACAAATTATGTTGCAAGAGGATTTTGTGATTTTTATGCACTGGAAAACTAGAAAAAATAAAATAAAAGCCGATATTTATCAAAGATGAGAAAAACTTTTTTTAAGTTTGTAAATATAAGTTACTTGCTGTTATGACTGCACCATGTGTACATGTTGAGATGTTCTCTGCTTCAGCCCACATAATCTCCTTCCAATACCTTACACCGAGGATGGCAATGGGTTGCATCCCAATAGCCATGCCCGACTGCTGGGAGTGGCTTTGGGTAAATAGAATATGGGGATAGATCTGCACCAACTCAACCCATTGCATTAGATATATATCGGTTTTAATTTTTGCTCAAATGTAAGTTCAGTTTTCACCTTCAAGCTCTCAAGACATCTGCTATGGTTGCCACTTGATGTGCCAACAGCAGCCTCACTCTCTGGTCAGTGCTCCAAACCACTAGCTTTGACTCTATCAAGACTTGCAGGTAATCTCCTCTTTCTTTCCTTTGCCTTGTTCACTTCTCCAAACGATATTTATGTTATGTATTGGTGTTTCATTGTGGTGATAGGGTTGTCGCAATTTTTTGCCTCATTTTCCAGAACATTCCAGGCACCTTCTTTTCCAGACAAGTGTTTTTTATCAACAGTCAGAAATTACAAAGCTAAATTGAATTAAGATTAATGAATATTGGACTTACAAAGACATTGTCCTGTACCAGAACAAGAATAAAGAAAATCTTGACTCCTTGAGGATATTGAGCCTTCTAGAAAAAGCTGTAAAAGTATCTACATGAAATTCGAACAGATTTTGCAGGCATAATAGCTAGAGAAGCAGCCAAACCAGTTTTACTCCAAAATGACAGACCCTGGTAAAAGTGAAGCCAAATAAAAAATCTATTACACATTCTTGTAAGAAATCACATACCAGTCAAGGGAAACTAATAATATGCAGGAAGCATTATATAATGCTTTCTTAAGAATCTGTGCAACCTTCACCAAAATCACACGCACCCACGCTACCAGACATCATCTTTGATCTTACACAGTTTTTCTATACAAACCAGATGTGGTTTATGTCCAAAGATCAAAGATAAGTTCATCTTTCCCGTACAAGTAAACAGACTGAATACACAAGAAAGATTTAACATAGGGCAAGTACAAGTATAATTTGCCACAAGATACCACATATTCTTTTAAATAAACCACGAAATAGAATAGAGAACAATATTGCTCAGAAAAAAGTAGCTAATGCCTACTCCCACTGTACCTACATCTTCCGAATGCCAAAATGCTACAGCGTTATCATCAAAGGTTCCAGTTATCATCAAAGGTTCCAAGCAAACCAAAACCAAGTTTTATGATTCAGAGAACCGTTAAGTTTCTTTAGTCTCTGGTGCTATTAAATTAGATTCTCCGGAGCACTTCAAAAATGATGGCACTTATCTGTGGTCTTCCTCAGTTATATATTAGAAATACATTATGAATAGTAAGCTTAATATCCCACCAAAATTGTTGATATTGAGGTCAATAAGGATACTGGAATTAAGCTACAGTCATATGGCAATTCCCTCACCTCCTGAGCAAGACAAGCTTAGCAGCAAAAGTTATTGCATAACAAAATGAAAGCAGCTCCCAACAAAAGACAGATGACTAATTTTGGTTGTCAAGACTCAAGACTCAAGAAACAAGATTCATTATACTGAAGTACAAATGTTTAATATGAACCATGACTCGAAGTTTTACAGCCGATACAAAGAAAAACCCTTGATGAACTTCTCATTTACAGAAACTTAGCAATTATAACCAGGAGAAACCTACAAGTCTTGTGTGTCATCATATCCCACGACAGCATGATGAAAGATGACGCCAGGGTCTAAATGAATTTCAGCAACATACTTAAGAACACGACCAGAAGAAATATAACTGCCGGTACCAATCAAAACATTAGTAGGAGACTTCGGAAGAATTTATTATACAGCTGAATGATAAAAAACAATGCACTGATACTGTTGAAGAGCAATGGAAACACTAATCGCAGAAAAAGGTGCTCAAGAATTTTGATCAAGTTCTCCCCATCCACTACTGCCTCTAACATGTCTGTCAACAATATCATATTCTGCATTCTGAGCAATTCTCCTTGAATAGTTCTCAGCTGATATGGGACCCTTCTTTAATCTCCTATAGTAAATCATCTCCCAAGGCCAAAAGCGGGCGGAACCAAAATAAACTTCGACAGGTAAGTCCTTTTCATTTTCCTCAGGGTGCTGCAGGCCATAATGTTTCAGAACCATGTGTACTTCCTCTAAAGACATTCTCGCCGCACTGGAAGCATTAGAAAATGATTGATTGTTAAATTCTGTTGTAGCTACATGTTGCTCAAGTTGTGAATCTCTTATCCCTTTCATAGAGTGCAGAGATAGATTATCAACAATATGCTCATCACCATCTGAAAGTGGTACATATGACTCTAACAATTCATGTGAGTCCTTGGAAGAAGAATGACAAAGATTATCATCCTTCTCAGATGAATTCTTCATCATGCCTTCTTGTTCCAAGTTAGAAGATCTTATTTCACATTTATTTTCTATAGAGAATGAGATACTTCGAGTTTTAATAGAGCCTATACTCCTTAACTGTGTTTCCTCTTCAAATAAATCCGTACTTTGCTGAAGGGAAACAACATTTGCCAAAGAACCCTTGAATTTTTCCTGAGCTGTATTTGGAGAGGGAGATACATTTTGATTGACTTCTTTAACTTGAGACGATCTAGAAGGTGACTGTGATCTGGATGGAGTATAATCAGAGTGGATTGAAGATGATGATGGACCTATTGCTCTCTCAAAACGACTTTTATCCTGAATTTCATAGTCCCTCCAATTTCTTTTTTTATCTTTGAACTCGTTCCCCCGACCTCTAGGAGAAATATCCTGAGTGGAAGAATCTCCATGTCTCAGCAATCTCTGATGGCTTTTTGAAGTTGATGGCTCCCTGTCACTGTCCTGACTACTGAGGGGAACAGTGTCACCACTGGGATGTGGCCTTGCTCGACAACCAGAGACATGCCTCTTTGGCTCTAGTGGACAGTTGCTCCTTTTGTGGCCCACCTCCCCACAAATATAGCAAATCTTTTGAGATTTTTCATTGTAGGAAAGCCCTCTTCTATCTTGGATCTTCTTGACAGAAGGTGAACCCACCAAAGGAGATATGTCAGTATATTCATCCAATTCCTTTTTACCATCGCTGTTATGAGGCTCATAACGGTCAAAGTCCAAGTTATTTTCCAGATAAATTTCATTTAAGGGGTCTATAGCCTGCTCGTCCCACCTACTAACACTCACATGGTTCTTTCTACCACCTCCTATCCCATGATGATCAGTCGGAGAAGTATGACTGTTTCCTCTCACATAAGGTTTTGAATCATCTGGAAGGTACCTAGTTGATTCATAAATTAAGTCAGAAGAACCAGTTCTAAGTTCGCCATCTGCTTTATGACAGTTCAACTCATTCTTTCGCCGACCATATGAACCCAACCTTTGATGAGCGTATTGTTTCATTGAGTACCTTCTGTGTGGTTGCTCGTTCGACATTTTCCCAGTGGAGACCCGTTGCAAATTCTGAGGCTGCCGATTAGACCATGATATTGTTATGGCCTGACCACAAATCCTTGTCCCACGAAGTGCTTTAAGAGCTTTTTCAGCACCAGCAGGATAATCATAAACTACAAACCCATACTTGTCCTTCACCCGTACAGTACACCTTCCAAACTTCCGGAAAACACGTTGAAGGTCATCTATACGAGTGCCAGCTGATAGGTTTCCAATATGCAAAGACATCTGGAAGATACAACAACAAGATTTACCAAACTAATACAATACCTCGAAACCTATATCACATGTATAATTACATATACATAGGTTTGCATGCAGCATGCAGCATGCAACAAAATACATAAGCCTAAAAACCATATTGCACTCATCTGTAAGTTGGAATAAAAGCAGCCAGCTTATCATTTCCTATTTAAATCAAGAGATATTGCACGTTATGCTCAACTGAAAAGGGCAGGTCTGGGGGTTCCAGTTGCACAATAGACATTTATTTACTTAGTTTTTCTTAAGCGAGCAACTGAAAACGAAATTCAGCATCTAAGCCCTAATGACTCGGAGACGTAGATTTCAAACTATATTTTGTACCATTACGAGATTCATATACGTTTTCATGATAAAAGAAGATGCAGGTTAGAATTTAATCTTCTTTTTCTTTCTTATTCTATTTCTTCTTTTCTGATTCAGAAAGGCAACATGTAGAAATTCGAAAATGGATAACCTAAAACATCAACAGAAAATTCCACCCAAAACACACACTTAGACACACAAGAGTTCTTCGAAACTTTCCGATGGCACTCATATAAATTTGACCAAACATTTTCAAGCTTCCACCACGAATTTCTGGGACTAAGAAACACTAATCCAAATAAAACAAAATAAAAGAACAACGAAAATTCTACTAAATATACGAACCCATGAATAAATAAAAACAAGAATCCAATAGCACAAAATCAAGAAACTCATTGACATTCAACAAACTCACTGGTATGAGCAAAAAAAGAAAAAGGATATACATAAGCAAAATGAAGTAAATGTAAATCACCTGGAGATTGTGACGAGGGAGGGGTAACTCTTTTTTTTTTTTTTTGCAGTGTCTGAAGAATTAATTGGGTGATTGTATAGCACAGCTGGCGTATCAAATTGGAGAGCAATGGCTTTTCGGCTTCCTTTCTATTCAGTTCTTGTACCCTTACGATTAATTATTTACAAGTCCTTTACTTTTTCCGTAATTGGGCTCCAACCCCTGTGATTTATATGTCATTATTTGTTTCGTCTAATATAAAGTACGAACTATTACATAATAATGAATTCTTCATAAAATATAATGAATTCAATGTGAACAAATTATTGATTTTAAGAAATAAAGTTTTTTTATGAGATTCAAATATTTGATTACAAATTTATTCAACAAAATAATGAATTTATCCATAAATATACATAAAAATGATTTCTAACTTATATTTTAAAATTAATTTTCATTTTATCTAATTCATATGTATGTTATGAGTGTCCTTTCTAAAAAAAAATGGAATGTCCAAAATCCAACCTAATCCATTAATTTGATATCTATTTGATGCAAGTCAAATTATTCAATCTTTTCCCTAAGGTTTCATGTTTATTTCTTGAGTTCTTTCACACTTTTGA
>JAYDZE010575978.1:0-11499 GCA_034509125.1 Monilaria moniliformis
ATTAATTAATATCTTTTACCAAGAGTGGTCTAGTTCAAAAACTTTATTTATTATACTTTGGAATAAATTCCAAGCCGGCCAGACTTCTAGATAATAAAACCTTTTATGAACACCTCTTATGGATATTATCAGCCCAGACTCTCCAAGGATACCATTCAATGCAACAACTATCATAACAACTCTAGATATTAATTACCATTACCCAAGATATTAGGATTCTTGCCTTACAAAAAACCGACGCCTTTTGATAAGTCAAAGCAGTGCAAATTCAATATCGTATGCTCAATGCTATGTACAAAGATTAAGAAACAAATAGTCATCGAGGCCTTATCTTTCAGTAATCAGCAAGAAAGACTTATCTCAACGTGAATCAATTCAATACTATACCTAAACATTTGGACTAACATTGCAACCTTTCACGATAGATCGTCAAGTCTATTCAGGTTGTGAAATTTAATTTTCTTCTGCAAGGCACAGATTGAGAGACCTTTTGTGATGACTTGACCACCGTTCAGTCTGCAATGGAAAGACCTAGACATGTTTGCTCAGTCATAATATGTTGTTAATCAAACATTATATGAAATTGCAAACTAATATAACAATATAATATTATTCTCATAAAATTGGGAAATGAGGTGTACAAATACACAAGCAGCTCGAAGCATGCATTTCAGTATATACCCTAACAGTAGTTATGTCCAAACCACAAGTTCTCGGATGGAGATCTTCTTCAATACTTTTACTAAGGAATGACCGTGGAGACAAAGAATCTTGTAAATTCTTCCTGTAGGGGATGATTTACAGAGAATAAGTGAAGCCAAGAAAGTTATACAAAATCTCGTAGATGCAACACGTAAGTATGAGGACCTGCACACTAGGCTCTTGCGAAGGGCAGCTCACGCTAGTGCAAGTAATGCAGAACTACTAGAAAGAATTGATGCCAAGATTGGAAAGTTGGAAAAGCTACTCACTATTTTCGTCAAAAAAGTAGTAAGAGCACCTTCACTAGAAAAGGTTTGTGGAGCTTTGATGTCTTTCTAATTCAGTTGGTACATGCTATCATTGAGGAGCTCGCACCGCATCAAGTATATTTGGTCACCCACTTTCCAGTTGTACTAAAGATAGTATTTGGTTAGTAGGGTTGACGATTGCACGGGGAATTGTAGTTCGCCCAGTTTGAATGTGTTCTGGTGTTGGAGATGCCGCCACGCCTACTTTTGGTTGTGGGAAACTATCTATTGAAAATAAAGAAACAATTATCAATTAAGTGGAAAGGAAAAAGACTAACTCAAGGGCCAAGGAAAAATTTAATCATACTGAGAAAGGCTAAACTAATTAACTGGAAAAGTAAAGGCTGCAAGCATAATACTAAACAAACAATAGACTCAAGTGCACATGACATATTACTCTAAATAGCAGAACAACTACAAAAACTACAATTTTAAACAACAAACTTTTCTTTCCTTTTCGGGTAACCTCGCTTTGGGCTTGTTGTCCCCTACTGTAACTGGCCCTACTTTAGCTGAAACAACTAATGTACTATACTATGGACCACTTTAGAACTGTCCCCTGCTTCTTCCCCGAACCCTAACTTGCAGAGCCGGAAATTATGGAGATACTAGATGGGCTCTGGTGGGACTTTTTCTTGTCAGAACGTTAAAATCAGAACAAACAACCATCTAGCTGCTGGCTAAGTTACTGATTCCTAGAGCTTGACCAGCTAAACTAAACTAAACTAATGCGTGCTTTTGGAAAATAAAATAAATGAAATGAAAAGATGCAGACATCAAATGGAACGAACAACAAACTCGAAGAGGATTCATCATGTGTAAAACCTTAAAAAATAAGAAACGAGTAATAAATGAAACAAACTACTAAACATAAATGAAATGCTTCAATCAACCAGTTCAAGATCTAAACCATCTACATCAACTACTAGAAAACAAAAAGTAAACAGAAATTAAAGTGTTTATTGGATAACTTTCACACAGGAGATGGATGAAGGCTGGACTAAAAGAACTAGGCGGCTACAGCGGAAACTATAAAAACCGAGGACTAAGGACGAAGCCTCGTGGTTATGGATATCTCTTGAATCTTGCTCTTGTATATCACCACATGGGCTCTCATTTTCGCTTCTTGCTTCTCACACACACTCCACAATACCCTTTCAATCGATCTTCTCCTCTTGCTTTTATACTGATTTCCTAGGGTTTCATCTATAGCATAATCATGTCTTTTTCATCCCTACGGACCTTATCGTGTGCCTGAGGCTTAGATTGCTAAGTATTGCTCTTGTCCCGCCTTTCACCGATGCATCTCCTGGCCAGCAGACTGGTCTTCTCTCTTCGCAGATTCTCTAGACTTCGACCACCACCACCAACCATCTTGCTCAGCTCCATTTTCCTGCATTTCTTGCTCCAAATTGCACCTTTCCATGCAGATTAAACCAAGACATCCTCATTTTAACCAGAATTAATGTCCATGATCTGGCCTGATCAAACCTCCTCATACTTATGGCATGATTTCCCTCAAGAATGAGTTAGTTTAAACTAGCTAGAGTATGGTCATTCAGAACTACTGCTCCCCTGACTCAAGAAAAGAAAAGAATAAAAAGAAACAAGGAAGAAAAACACAGACTCAAGACTCAACTAAAGAAATCACCAGCAGATTATTTTAAAAGTAAATAGGCAGTTATCCAGAAAGAAGAAATTGTTTGATAACAAGAGTCAAGAGCTAACTGAAGTAATGCACGATTCCCTCCCTCTCAAATCCTCATGGGTAATTTCCTACATGAAAGGAGATTATTTCCAAGTATAAATCAAATTTTTTCACAGCCACATAGTGGCTTAAAGAGGTCCTAGATTGGGACGCAATAGGACTAAGGGACTTTTATGATCTTTTGGTTCGGCCCTAATTGTCCTAAGCTTGATTAACTTGATCCTTGCATTGGGCAATGGGACTTGGGCTCAATTTTGTTTTATCCTGGGCAGATTTAAGGCTTGAAGATGTGCATTTGTTTTCTTTTGATTGCTCAACAATCTACATTTCCCTATACTTTTCAATCAGCACACTTTGATTATCTTAAGAGTTTACTGCTTCTCTTTTTCTACACTTAGTAAGCCTAGTCTGTTATCTTCATTAAATGCCCCTATTTTTCCAACTGTATAATTCTGAGCTAAGGAAGGGAAGGATTCAAGCTCAATTATAGCTTCTAGGGTTAATTATTTTAGGTGAAATTTCGAAAGAAGTTAGGCTCATATTGGCTCACCCTATGTCTCTTATCATCTACCACTGTGACCTTGAAATATTCCAACTATAATTCTTGTTCATTAAACTCTAAAGAAAAAGATTGCGGAGACTGCCCCACTTAAAGGTCAATTCTCTCATTTAATTGGGATTAGTGCATTACTATCTGCAGTCCGTCATCGTCAAGGTAATTTAATTAATCAACCAATTAGACAAATTAAGCCATTACTACCTAATGTATTGGTGTATATCTACTGGTGATGAGTTACACAAGATTACAAGGCAATCACACTCTCCTCACACTTGGATGAAACTAGGGTGAGTCTAAGGTATGAGACGTGATTGTTGCTAGACAAAAACAAATAAAAGAAAAGAAAACAGACAAACAAAACACAGAGACACGATTAAACCAAAAGAAAAAGAAAGAAAAAGAATATAAAAAAAAACTACGGGGAGATGTAGTGTTAACCAGTTTCGCCGACTTCTGCGCGTAGGTGTGATCTTCGATGAGCTTGGCTTGTTGAGGTCAGTCGTTGGCTGAATTTATTCTTCTTCTTCTTCTTCTTCTTCTATTGATGTGTTTTCGTTTGACTTGGTTGGTGGTGTGGCTTTCCTAACTTCTTTTTGATGGATTACTTCTGGGTATGGGTGGTGTCTGGATCATGTTATGAATATCCACTGTAAACAGGCCAAGGCTTCTTCTCATGAAGTGTATAGCATCTTCTAGGTCTTTCAGTTGCTTCCTTTGTTGATCTAGTTGGCTATCCATTCCTTTCATTATGTCGCTTATTTTTCTGATCTTTGTCTCTCTCAGTTGGCCAGCCTGTGGATCTTGCGCAACGATGTAGGTAGCAACGTTCGAAGATAGAATGGCTTCCCCAGGTGTATAGAATAGGGAAATGCCTTCTCGCATGGTCAAGACCAAGGTACCTCGCAAGAAATTCGTATCATAATAAGATGGAGTGAGATACATTTCAAGGCACAATTCATCAGGCAAGTTAAACTCATAATTCTTAGACAAATACCCACAAAGCACGTGACAGAGAGTGATGTTCCGAGTAGGATGTGAACTTATCAACTTAACTTGATAAGCAAGCTAAAAACCTAGATCTACCCTAATTCCTTGATTCATGCACCATGTGAGATACAACTCAGCTACAGAAATCCTATTGAAACATGTGTCTAGCCTAGCAGATTGTAAGTTAGATAAGTTTGACACATTCTCCAAACAGGATTAGCAAAATGATAGGCACAGGATTGGGTAGCCTTTAATAGTTCAGACGCAGGGTGTGTAAAGGCTATCCAAGCAGCCTGTTGGTTGAATGGCAATGAGTAACTATTCGGCACAACCCTTTCAGCAAACTGACACTCATAGTCCTTGGTTTCGTCTATAGTCACAATTCATAATCTAACATCCCACTCCAACAAAGACAACTCATGATATTCACCAAATAATTTCAAAGCAATTGAAATTTCTTCTAGGGTACTTACTAGCAGAAAGTTTAAAAGAATTGAAAAATTCATCCACAAAAATCTTAGGCACATTTATAACAGGCATATCCAATATCCATTCAAAGCCAATCTTACGAAAATGCTCAGGAAATTCTTCTTTAACACCTAATGTATCTAAAGTAGAGAGGTCGAGAATTTGGCCGGTCCGATACTCCTTACCGAGTCGGCTGGATACCTTTCCGGCGACCATGGGGTCGGGGCAACTCTGGATCCGACTGATGTGTTGTTCTTCAAGGAAAGCTTCGGTGATGGGTTGTCCATCTCCGTTGTCAACTAACCAACTAAGGTGATCCGCTACCTTATTTTCTGCTCCCTTTTTATCCTTGATTTTCAAATCAAATTCTTGCAACATCAACACCCACCGTATCAATCTAGTTTTTGATTCCTTCTTTCCCAGCAAGTATTTGAGCGCTGAATGATCTATGTAGACCACCACATTCAACCCTAATAAGTACGGTCGGAACTTCTCAAAGGAAAAAATCACTGCTAAGAGTTCATTTTCTGCCGTATCATAATTCATTTAAGCTTGATTTAAGGTCTTGGAAGCATAGTGGATGGCATGGCTCTCATTCCCTACTTTTTAGCCTAAAACAGCTCCTACTGCATGGTCACTGGCATCACACATGATCTCAAAAGGCTAACTCCAATCTGGCCCTTACATGACTGGTGCATTGGTCAAACTGCTCTTCGGTGCCTAAAAAACTTCTTGACAATGTTTGTCGAACATGAACGACACATCATTCTGGAGAAGCTGAGTAAATGGCCGAGCTATTTGGGCAAAGTCTATGATAAACCTGCGGTAAAAACCCACATGCCCCAAGAAACCACAAGCTTCTCTTTGATTGTTTGGATAGGGTAATTAGGAGATGAACTCCACCTTGGCCTTGTCCAGATGAATTCCTTTTTCGGATATCAAGTGTCCTAACACGATTCCTTCATTTACCATGAAATGACACTTCTCATAATTCAAAACCAAGTTTCTCTTTTCTCACCTTGCCAAGACTGAATCCAAATTATGAAAACACTTCTCGAACGTCTCTCCGTAGACTAAGAAATCATCTATAAATATTTCCATTCACTCTTCAATCATATCCGAGAAAATACTCATCATACACCTTTGGAAGGTCCCAGGCGCATTGCATAATCCAAATGGCATTCTTCGATACACATATATTCTGAATTGGTAGGTGAAGGTTGTCTTCTCTTGATCATCAGGGTTCACGAAGATTTGAAAACAGCTGATGTACCCGTCCAAGAAACAGAAGAATTTCTATAAAGGGAAATGGAAATGATCTTTACGAGTTGCGGTGTTCAATTTGCGATAATCAATACACATATGCCAGCCAGTTACCAGACGTGTCGGAACCAGCTCATTTGCCACAACTTGAATTTCTGATTTCGTTGGCACCATGTATACTGGGTTGACCCACTTGCTATCAGAGATATGATAGATTATACCCATATCTAACAGTTTCAGAATTTTCTTGAGAATAGCTTCTCGCATGTTGGGGTTCAGCTTCCTTTGGGGGTATCTCTGGGCCTTGACATCAACCTCTAGGTTTATATAGTGCATGCATATATCATAACTGATTCCCACCAGGCCAGCTAGTCTCCACCCAATGGCCTTCTTGTCTTTGCTCAGCCCTTGGATCAACTGCTCTTCTTGCTCTCGATCTAATTTGTTGTTGATGATTACTGGATGAGTCTCCTCCGCCCCAAGGTACATATATTTCAACTCTTGAGAGATGGGTTTGAGCTCCATAGTGGATGGTTTCTCAGCCTTCAGTGTTATCTCTTCTTGGGAGTGGTAACTGGACAGTTAGTTGGTCTACTTCGTAGCTCCTGGTCTAGTCACGGTAAAGAGTTTGAGGATTTCAGCTTCAATTTCCTGGTCAGTGAGTCCTTGTGCATTCAGCAACTTATCCATCCCTTCGGTTTTTAGATCGGAATAGATCCTAAAAATACTTTTCAGTGTTTACCTGCAAAAACTCAATCTCAAGGTGACCTTGAACTATTTGGTCAATAGCATCAATAAAATGGGTATTTTCAATGTCTATTGGTCTCTTCAGAACTTTATCAATGTTGAAAGTGTACTTGTCACCATGATAGTCCAAATAGATTATTCCATCAGACATTTATTATTGTTTTTGCTGTCCTAAAAAATGGTCTACCTAGCAAGACACCACTGGAATCATTAGGTGATGCTTCATTCATTTTTACCGTATAAAAATTTGTTGGATACAGAAACTCATGCACCTTCACTAAAATATTTCCTAACATTCCTTATGGGCATATGCAAGTTCTATCCGCCAACTGAATTACTACCCTAGTTTCAATCAACTCTACTCCAGTCAAGTTATTATATACAGAAAAAGGCATGACATTTATCGAGGCCCCCAAGTCACACATAGCATGCTCGATAAAAACATTCCCTATCACTATGGGCAGCGGAAACGTACCTGGGTCGCACTCTTGGCTGGTAGCTTTTTCTAGATGATTGCTGGCATGTTCTCCCCGATCACTATCTTCCATTTTCCCTAGGATTTTCCAGCAATGAAATCCTTAAAGGATTTTTCAAGAGGCAGAATTCTCAAAGCTTGGAGTAGGGGTAAATTGATCTCGAGTCTACTGAGTATTGCCATGATGTCAATAGGGTCTTCCTTGGGCTTTCTCTGGTTCAAGCGGTTGGGGTAGGGGATATTGCCTTCGAATCTGAATTAGATTGATTCTTTGAGCTTCTCTCCCCGCCATCTTTGGCTACACTCTACTTCTCCATGAGTGGTACACTGGGCAGCTAGTTGTTGTCTTCATTGGTTTCCTTTAACCTCTTCGGAAACTCTCCTCTCTTTGGTTCTTCCAACACCAATCCCGACCTAGGATAATATTGTCCATGTTCTCCCTGTCCGGCTGTTGCATTTGGATAGGAATTTTTCATTCGTTTTCTCTTAACTAGTTCATCGCCACCGCTAATTGGGTCATTTGTCTCGTTAATACTTCAGGCTTGTCTTTTGCTCATTTTGGACGTCTTGGACCTTGTGCACAACATCATTGTTGGATTGGAGATTATTTTGTATGAACTGTTGTGAGTTTATGAGTTCTCCCATCATGTCTTCTAGACTCCTTATTGGCCTTGGCTGCCCTTGGGTGGGTAATTACTATGTCGTAGGAAATTTCTTTGGTAGGATGGGTGGTAGGGTTGGTGTTGATTTTGAGGTATTTGGTGATTTTGATGGTTTCGAAAGGGGGGAGGTTATTTGGGTCTTTGTGGTGTTGATTCAGCTAAATTTGTTGGTTTGGTTGATTTGGCTCCATCCTGGGTTGTATGTAAGTGCAAATAGATCTCTCATTTGCACTTGATTAGGCCAGTTCCTGCAGCATTAACATGAGCTATCGCGTCTACTTTTTCAACCTAACAATACGGTGAAGTTTGACCTTGCTTTCCACATGCTCCACAAACTTCTTCAGGCATCGGACCTCGCGCAACCTTATCCACCAAAGTCGACAACATTTTCTCAAACTTGTTAATTTTGACCTCAATCTTTTCTTCTAATTCTTCTATACTCGCACTAGTGTGCACTGCCCTTCTCAACAATCGAGTGTGCGGTTCCTCGTAATCCCTTGTTAAAAAACCTCATCCACTTGAGGAGTTGGCTAGATTCTTTGACTCCACGGTCATCCCCTGGTAGAAGTATTGAAGAAGATCGCCTTCTAACAGTTTGTGATTTAGGCCGCTATCCACCATCAAGCCTAGTATTCGTTCATGGATTCGTCGAATCCTTGTTGAACTCCTGTGATCGCCTTCTCATTTTGCTTTTATACTGATTTCCTAGGGTTGCATGCAGGGCATGATCATGTGCCTTACATTCCTCGGATGTGAACTTTGCTAAGTATAGCTCTTGTCCTGTCTTTCAACGATACGTCTCCTGGCCAAATTGTACTTTTTGTGCAGATTAAACCAAGAATTCCTCATTTTTAATCAGAATTAATGGCCGTAATCTGGCCTGATCAAGCATGCGGGAAGCAGGGCGACACTTCATTATATTTCCAAATAGAGGAAGAAAACGTAGTGGTACAAGTCAATGCTAAACTGACCGAATCAAATTCAGAAAAGAGTTCTATATGCACCTACCTATAACTCAAGCTGGAAAGACCACCCTAATTTTAGATGGAATGATGGGAATAGTCAAAACCAACCTCATGTACCTCATCATCCATCTCATCCAAACTAATGTGCGAACCAAAACTAGATTCAACCATACAAACCACCCCACTAAAGGAATTTCCAACCACAAAATAATTACCCTCAGAAAGCCCCATTTAAACCTACAAAAACCTTTGTGGACATGATGGGAGAGTTTACTCATTCACAATAGTTTTTCCATAACAATGTTCAGGGGAACAACGATGTTGTTCAGAAGCTTTAAGATGCCCATAAAGAAAAGTAGGTAATTTTAGATTCTCTAATTCGGAAAATTTCCCAACTCTTTGTGACCATAAATTAGCTAAGGAGAAACGAGGGAAGAATTTCCACTCAAGTTTAGTAGCCACATAAGGTAAATGTTAATTTAACCAGTAGATGGAAAAATTGTGATCCGGGAGAATGTCTTCACCATGAACCAGAAAAAAACTCCCACAATATTATTTTATTTACCCATCATGACTAAGAATGTGTTAATTGCGCATGTTATGTTTGACCTTGATACATCCATTAATGAGATGCCTTTGTTTGTTTACAATTCTTTAACTGGAGTTGAATTAGCCAAAACAAGAATTGTGATGCAATTGGCAGACCGATCTTGCATATGCCCATAAAAGATCTTAGAAAATATAGTTATGAAGGTCCATGAGTTTTTGTATTCTACATATTTTTACATGACAAAAGAAATGACATACTCTCTAAGGATACAAATTGGGTGTTGTTAGGAAGACCTTTCTTGAAATTTGCAAAAATTATGATTGATGTGTTTAATGGAACAATCTGCTTAGACTAT
Organism: Monilaria moniliformis; assembly: GCA_034509125.1. NCBI lineage: Eukaryota > Viridiplantae > Streptophyta > Magnoliopsida > Caryophyllales > Aizoaceae > Monilaria > Monilaria moniliformis. The sequence continues at coordinate 9,750 of JAYDZE010575978.1, forward strand.
AACGAGGAAAAGTTCACATCCAGTATTGATAATGCTTTAAGCTTGACGATATTCTTATGAATGATTTTTTGTAGGAAAAACTTAACAATTGTGTGGAAGAATTGATAGAACTTGAAGCTTGAGGGATGAGCAAGCTGATGGATTCTCAAAGGCTTAGTGATAAAGAGATAGAAATAGAAATTGCATGTGGTCAACCAGAGTTTATTGGAACAATAGGTGGCGCTCAGCTACCTAAAGGAAGCAAGAGAGATAAGTCACTAATCTCAATTGACAAACCACGAAAGTTGCAACTAAAGCCATTTCCACTAAATCTCAAATATATTAATTTGGGAAAGGAGGACACGTTACCAGTCATCATCAACAACAAGCTAAAGTCGGACCAATAAGCGGAATTAGTTAAGGTTTTGAGGAGGCCCAAAAAGGCCATCAGGTGGAACTTGACCGACATTGTGGTAATTAGTCCCAATCTATGCATGCACTACATTCATCTGGAGGCTGATGCAATACCACATAGAGAGACCCTCAAAGCAATCTTAACCCAAACATGAGGAAAGCTATACTTAAGGAGATTTTGAAATTAATGGACATGTATATCATATATCCCATCTCCGATAGAAAGTGGGTAACCCCGATACAGATGGTATCTAAGAAGTCAGGCATTCAAGTGGCCCATAATAAGAACAATGAACTCGTACCAACACGCTTCGTAACTGGATGGAGGATGTGTATTGACTACCGCAAGTTAAATGCAGCCGCTCAGAAGGACCATTTTCAACTTTCTTTTATTGATCAAATGCTGGAGAGGCTAGCTACGAAGAAATTATTTTGCTTCTTATATGGCTACAGTGGTTATTTTTAGATCTTTGTAAATCTATAGAATCAAGAGAAGACGATGTTCTCACGCCCTTTTGGTACGTATGCCTATCGAAGGATGTCGTTTGGGCTAGAAGGTTGTTATATCAAAGGCCAAGTAAGAGTACCGTTTACATAATAGATGGAATCTAACTAAGTAAGCATAATAGACTACACAATTAAAGTTAAATAGAATAAACTAAACATGAGACACAAAAGATGTAGATAAAATAGGCACCCGCAAAGAGCACCCGGCCGGGTGCGCTATTGTTGCAAGTCTACCCGGTCGGGTGCAAGTCTTTGGATTTAAAGCGTGGTGCTCGGTACACTATAAAAGGTTACCGAGCACCAGGTGCTCGGTATACTTAAAATATGAACGGATACAGAAAGTTTTGCCCAACCGGGTGCGACGTATGTACGAGCCACCCACCTGGGTTGTCACGTTTACCGAGCACCTGCATACTCGGTAACCTCTAAAAATTTACCGAGCATCGTGTGCTCGGTAGTCCTGAAAATCAGTTCGGTTACAGAGAGTTGTACCCCCACGGCTGAGACATCATCTAACCCACCCGGCCGTGTTTGGTAAGTTTACCGTGCTCGGAAAATAAAAATGAATGGGCCAAGCACATGGTGCTCGGTATGTTTCTGCCGATAGTTTCCGAGCACTGGTGCTAGGTAACTATATATATAATACCAAAGTTATATCCACACATTCTTTCTTCTTCACTTTCTTCTTCACTTTCTCTCTAATCTCTTCAATTTTTCGCCACAAACAAAGCGAGCCACCACCATCCGCTTCCTTCGCCATCTCTAGGTTGGTGTTGCTACACTTACCTTGTTTGCGTGATTCGCTTTCATTATTTGTTTGTTTGTTTTCGGCGTGATTCGCCGAAATTAA
>JAYDZE010575989.1:0-11499 GCA_034509125.1 Monilaria moniliformis
AGTTAAATCACTACTCTTAGCGCGCGTTGGTATACTGGACCCCCCGCCTTCACTATTAGTTTTACGTTTATCAAAAATGCACCTAGAAATGTAACCTCATAGCTTCCGGCAAAATGAATCCATACTACTTTGGCTCCGACTCCAACAATTCCGACGACGAGAGTGCGAAGCAACTTATATCCATGTTTCAAGCGGCGATTGCAAATTATTATTTGTAGCTTCCTCCGACGGATCCTCCCATCGTACACACCAGAAGATACGTGTCCGGAAACGAGAGGTTGTCGAAGCCCGACTGATGGCAGATTATTTCTCTGACCAGCCACGTTGGGGGGACAATGTTTTCCAGCGTCGGTTCCGTATGCGCATGATTTTATTTCTCCACATAAAAAATACACTGGCTGCGCGCGAAGTATACTTTCAGCAGCGGCCGAATGAGCTCGGACGAATGGGCCATTCAACGTTTGCGAAGTGTACCTCGGTCATCCGACAGCTGGCCACCGGCGGATGCGCCGATATGTTTGACGAGCACCTGCACGTCGGTGAGAGCACTGGGCATGAATGCTTGGGGCGATTCTGCAAGGCTGTTCGGGAAGCATTCGGCGCTGAATATCTAAGGGCTCTACAACCTTCGATTGCCAATAGTTACTTCGTCTTCACAAAGCATATCATGGCTTCTCCGGCATGTTTGGCGGCATTGACTGCATGCACTGGCAGTGGAAAAACTGCCCAACGACATGGAGGGCCGAATACACCAGTGGCCATAAAGGCTTTCATTCGACGATTGTGCTAGAAGCAGTCGCCAAAAACTGCCTCTGTATTTGGCATGCATTTTTTGGTGTGCCCGGGTCTAACAACGACATCAATGTGCTCAACTACTCGGACGTCTTCAACGATGTATTGCACGGTAGGGCACCCGCGGTCCAATTCACAGCCAATGGACGTCGGTACAACATGGGCTACTATCTCGCCTATGGAATCTATCCAAAGTGGCCCACGTTCGTGAAGTCCTTCTCGTGTCCAATCAACCCCAAAAAAGTTCACTTCACGCAGAAGCAGAGGCCGCGCGTAAGGATGTCGAATGAGTATTCGGCGTTCTGCAAGCATGATTTGCGATCATCAAGGGTTCGACGCGTTCGTAGTTCAGGGATATTATTGCTGATATCATGTATGCGTGCATAATAATGCATAACATGATTATCGAGGACGAAAGAACGAATGCTTCTAATTGGGCAGACGAGGATAATGTCGGCTCTTCCAGTGCAAACGAATCCCTAAATCAAGGTGCGCCGCAATCATTCTGCAGATATCAAAGGCATCGTGAGTCGTCGAGTGATGTTGTCAACCACGATCGGCTCTAATTCGATTTAATCGGGAAAAAATTCGCTCGCTTTGGTCTCCTTCACGATTGATTAGTATTTTCATTATGTATTTTTCTCCCTTCAATAGTGCTTCTAGGATTTTTAATTATGTAATTTTCAGTATTTAATTATGTAATTTTGAATATTTAATAAAATTCGCCAATTTTATTAAATCAAAAATTGAATTTAATTAGAATATGAATAAATATAATAAATAATAAATAAATAAAAAATTAAAAGATGAGATTTATGAATAGTTAAGGCAATAGATGGATAAGGGACGGAGGTTGCGAGTGTTGACTTTTAGTTAAAAGATTGCGGGACCATAAATAATAGATAAATGATATAAAGTAGTGAATGGTTAATGAATGATATTATGGATGAAATAATTTATTTCTATTTTTGAGATCATCTCATGTTAATAAATAAACTTTACCTCGCAATCGCATGAATGTAACCTATAAACTAGGCCTGCAAAATAGGTTAGTTGTTGTAAGATCCCTTGAACTTTCTTCCAATCTGTTTATTTGGCAACATTCTGGGAAAATTAATTAAATTTCAAAATTTTAAATTTATGTGTTTAATTAATTTTCTTATCAAATAAAATAAAAGTAAGAATTCTGTATCTAATAAGAAAAATAACAAAATTTTTGAAAATAACAAAAATAAGATTAACATTCTAGGATTCTTGTTCCTAAACGTTTCTTAAATATATTTTTTATAATTTCAAAATTCTTATTTATTTACATATTTAATATTTTTTTAATCTTATTAACATAAAAACTAATTATTATTATTATTATTATTATTATTATTATTATTATTATTATTATTATTATTATTATTATATTATCAATTTAACAACTTATTAAACAAATCTTAAAAAAAAGAACTGTGGATCATACTCTCTGTTGTATATTATTATTATTATTATTATTATTATTATTATTATTATTATTATTATTATTATTATTATTATCTAAATTAATAATTTAATTTAATGAGATATTACTTTAATTATTTAAAAAAATATGTATATTAATTATAATTTAATTATTATATCTATTAATTGATTGAATTGAACTAATCAATTTTAATTTATAATTCTAATAATTTTCTTTGATATATCTAAAAAAAGGATAAACAATATATTAAGAATCATATTCTCTACAACATTATTTTCTCAAGAAATAAACGGCCCTAAAATAAATTCAAATAGTTCTGTTTAGAATCATGCCTAAAATTTAGTACTCATTGATAGCGTATCTTTAAAGTTAAAAAATATATTTTTTAGAATAAAAAGTTTAAATATTATTAATTTTTAGAAATGAAACAACATTAATTCAAATTTGTAACTTTCAGTTAATCTTTTTCTAGAGAAACGACTTATAACATATTGTAATTGTAATTTAATAAAAAGTAGCGCAGAAATTATAAATTTTGGCAAATATCTATTTATTTTGTGACAGTTAATCAATTTGAAAATGATACGATGAATATTGTTTTGAGTTTAATTTTATTTTTCTTTACTAAAAACAATAATTGTACAATCAAATCAAGAATCGCGTGGAAAAGGACTACCTAATATATTTGTAATCTTATTAATTTAGCCGACCGTTCTATAATTAATTAGTTGTTATTATTATTATAAAAATACAAGGAAAAAAAAAGTTGCGTGGCTGTGAAAATGAGATGGAGACATCAAAAGCTGTAATTATCCTCCTTTTGGCGTCGAAACAACACTTTGCTAATCATATTTCCACATGCAAGAAAGAGTCAAGGCCATTCTAAATTTTTGAAATAAAGCCAAACTTATATGTCTATTATCTCGAAATTCATTTTTTTATCAACTTCGTCCCAACTTGGAAATCACCATTCTTGCTGCAGTTTTTGATATTATCATAAACGAAGTTACGTTCTGTTATAGTTAGATATAAAATTAATTGTCAGCATATACAACAAATTATGCATTATAGTTATCAACATAGTGTTGTATATAAATTATTATAAAGATAAAAAAATATTCATCATATATCAAACAATCACTCATAATAAGCAAATTTACGTTCTGTATGGTAAGGTGCAAGATTTATTACGTGTCCAATGGTATAATTGTCAGCATACTCAACAAATCATGTATTATAGTCATTATCATAGTGTTGTATATAAATCATTAAAAACGGTAACAAATGTTTATCATATATCAAACAATAACTCATCATAAGCGAAATTATGTTCTGATATGGTAAGGGGTGAGATTTACGTGTCTAACGTGATCAGTATAAAATACCCAACAAATCATGCAGTGTAGTCATCATTATAGTGTTGCATATAAATCAATATAATAGTAAAATATATTCGACAGAGAGATAATTTTTTTCACAGTATGACTAACTTCGCTTATGATGAGTGATTGTTTGATATATATATAATGAACATTTTTACCATTATAGTGATTTATATGCAACACTATGGTGATAACTACAACATATGATTTGTTGGATATGATGATAGTTATACTATTTGCGTTGAACACGTAAATCTCGTTCATTAACGTACATCAAATGACATAACTGTCCTTATTAGTTATAATTTACCAAAATGGGATAGCACGTGGTGGTACTCAGCTATCGAATTTTCATATCCTACATTTAGTATTTGGTCTTAAGTTTGCATTAATATATAATTCATATTTGAATAATATATATATATATATATATATATATATATTGTTGATTTAATTTGGTTATTTCGATTAATTTATATATCTAAAAGATATAAATAGCACAAAGCGTATCTTTCCGTTTGAGACCGTATCTTTAATTTTGAGCTCCAGTTGTGATTGATACATATGACTTAGTTATTAATTCATTTGAATCTAAAATAAAAATAATCGTTGATCTATGAAGAAATAAACATGGATTAGTGCGTGACGAACTTGTATTTGGTGATTTTGAAGCTTAATAAAAAAATAATTTAGTAAGGATTTTAAAAAGTATTTATCTAAAAGAAATGTATTTAATGTTGATATCGCATTAAATGAATGTAGTAGGAGTAGGTGATCTATTATATAAAAATAAAATAAAATAAAATTGGATTTGGATGATTTCACAAAATATCGCAACTGTTTTGTGTCACCACCAAAATCTGATCAAATCCAGATTTTGTTGCATGGGAAGCATTAAAAACCCTAATAAATCCAACAAAAACAGAAATCCCTAATAAAGCCAAATCCGACATAACATTCATGTGATTTTAGCAAACAATATCATTAATTAACAAACATATATACTCGTTCACTGATATACCATTATTAAAAATATAATCAATTAGTAAAAATAGCTAGTAATTTAGACTCCTAATTAACTAATTAAATGGAGTGGGTAGGAGATTAAGGGTCCCATCATTTAAAAAAGTTGTTTGTTAGATTAACTAGTAATACCTCACTTTTATTAAAAAATTTATTTTAACTTGCGATATTCTAATTGTGTCAACTTACATGTTATTATTCGTTTTCCCTTTATAGATATTTTAGCTCAGGGAGTTTGATTTAATTAGGGTAAGACACAACCTCCAGATAAAAAAAGAAAAGAAGAAGACAGTTTGTGGGGTGAAAGTGCAAATACGAATAAAATGGTGGGCTATAACACAAATGTACGAAGAGAATAATTGAAGCTCGATTTTGTGTTCCCTGAATTTGCGAGCCTCGGCAGATTGGATCTTAGAAATCACAAACCATTTGGAATTCCTGTTACACTAAACAACTATATAATAAACAAATAATATTAAACCCACCCCATTAAATTATTATTTAATTTCTTTTTCCCAATTACAGAGTACCCACGCTCCGAAAAGCTGCTCAGAAGTTTCTCTCTCTAGATGTCAATGGCGAATCCAAACTCTGCTGCTTAACCGCCGTGGACACCTGACTTTTTTTGTTCTGTATCTGCGCACTTCCAACTGCCGGTGAGCAAAAACTCAATTTTACACCTCTTTTTTTTTTGTTTTTTGTTTTTTGTTTTTTGTTGTTGCTGCTGACGGTTTCGCGGAATGCTGATTGTATTGTTTGTACTGCGTTGTGGATCTGATCTGAGTTTGAGATCTAGGTTTACTTTTGGAATGAATGTTATTAGTGAATTGTGTTTTTTGTAATTGTTGTAATGGCGTAATGCAGGTTTAATTCGCGTGGTGATTGATTGAGAACTGAATTTGTTTTGTTTTCGTTGAGTTCGGCATTGGTGTTTTTGGGTATTTGTGGCGGTTAATTTGGCTTTTAGTGAGGCAGTTGGTGAATGGAATGTTTGCAGGCTTGAAAGGGAAAGTTCACGCGATCTGAATACATACGTCATAACTTAGGATCGCACCATTTTGTAGTGATATTTTGATAATTGACAGCTGAATCATGTGAAATTACAGCTGGTTTTGTAGTTTGGTGGATGCTTAATTATTGGTTTGCGCCGATGCTAGCTGAGATAGTTTGGAGTTTTGATCATATTATTCGCGATAAAATAATCTGATGATTGGTTATGGTCTTCAAAGTTTTTGGAGATTGAAGTTGGAGCAATAACCAAACTCCAATTCGGAAATTCCTGCATTCATTTTGAAGAGGATCACAAGAGTTGGACATGAGAAGCTCTTGGTACAATAAACTATTATTGACCTTTGGGCCTAGACCGTCACTCAACTGGTTGCTTTTGTTTCTAGTTAGTGCATTAGTTTTGGTTGCACTATTGGGATCTTCTCCTTATAATCAACTTGATTCCGTGACTGATCCTACAAGACCTGACATTTATTCGAGCTATAGAAGGTTGAAAGAGCAAGCTATCAATGATTACATGGAATTGCGAAAATTAGGAACCAATCCTTCGAAGGATTTTGATCTCTGTGGGAAGGAAAAAGAGAATTATGTTCCTTGCTACAATTCGTCTGCTAACCTGCTAGCTGGTTATAAAGATGGGGAGGACCTTGATCGTCATTGTGAATTATCACGAGATAAAGAGTATTGTTTGGTTCGTCCCCCAAAGGATTATAAGATCCCTTTGACCTGGCCAGGTGGAAGGGATGTGATATGGAGTGGAAATGTGAAGCTGAGCAAAGACCAATTTCTTTCATCCGGAAGCATGACAAAAAGGTAATCCTTCTATTTTTACCTTTTCAGTTGCATTTTGATTACCTGGTGAGGATTAAAATATTTCATGTACTCGGTACTGAGGAAAAAAGCTGAACTGTTGATGTTGCAACTGATCCAGGCTGATGTTACTAGAAGAGAATCAAATTTCATTTCATTCGGATGATGAGATGGTTGTTGATGGCGTGAAAGATTACTCTCACCAGATCGCTGAGATGATAGGACTGGGGAGTGACATTGAATTTCGTGAAGCTGGAGTAAGTTTTTTAATCACCATGAATAGCTGCATTTGCCATTTTCTTTGTTTAATTTATATCAGGTTTCATTTTCTGAGTCAGGTCAAAACATATTGGTTGTTTAAGTCATTTTTGCACTTGGAACTAGTATTGGTACATCTTTTAGTGCAGGAGGTCATTTAATATTTGTTCCTTCATATTGAATTCTTTTCCTGCTGCATTGCAGGTGCACAATGTATTAGATATTGGGTGTGGGTTTGGTAGCTTTGGTGCACATCTGCTCTCACTTAAGGTGATGGCTGTCTGTATGGCGGCATATGAATCAACTGGCAGCCAAGTTCAGGTAGCCCTTGAGAGAGGTCTCCCAGCAGTCATTGGAAATTTCGTCTCAAAACAGCTACCATTTCCTTCCTTATCATATGACATGATTCACTGTACTCAGTGTGGTATTTTGTGGGATGACAAAGGTACTTCACCTGGTCATTCTAGGATGTTGTTCTTTCGATCTGTTTTTTTCTTAACGCTATTATTTATTTGTTATGGAACATTCTTTCTTGGTTCTATGTATTTTGTTTAATTTTCTTTGTGTTTCTTTCTGGTTAGTCTATTTTACTTATGCAGGTAATGATAGGCAGTGGGCAATTTTTTTGCAGGAATACTTGTAATGAATTGCAGTATTGAATAAGAGGAAGAGTATCTCAAAGTAATAAGAAACATCATGACCAGTAAATTGTCAATTGTGGACTTCCAATTGAAGAAGATTTCATTTAAGATACTGAGTTATTTTGTTGGATAACATACAATGAATAACCTCATGATTGGTAGCTATTTTAAAGAGATGCCTTTGTTGAGCTTGCTTGGAGAAATAGGAATCCATTTAGTCTTTTGTGTATGCATTTTTGGTTTTGATGTGATGGTATAATTAAGCTTTCCCTTCTTTCCATATAACTGAATCACATTATATGTAAATCCAACTTTTCTGCTAGAATCATATATAATGTGTATGCTCAAATTAGATGAGGTCAATCGGTCTTGTCTGCTTTCTGTTTCTAATAATGTGCTACTCTCTATCAGATGGAATGTTTCTTATTGAAGTTGATAGAGTCCTCAAACCTGGAGGTTACTTTGTTTTAACCTCACCCAGAAGGAGGCAAGGAAGCAAAGGAGCCATAGCAACTCCTCTTGAAGAATTTACGCCAAAACTTTGTTGGAATCTTCTGGCACAGCAAGACGAAACTTTCATCTGGCAGAAAACCACAGATACTAAATGCTACTCCAGGTGAGAGCAGTTACATTTTTATTATTCAATAGATATCATTCAATTTCGTGTGCACCATGTTCTTTTTCTGTCTTTGTTTCTGATTCTCTCCTTCAAGATATTTCGACTCATTCATCATAGTCCAATTATTTTCCTACTAATTGCGTCAAAAATTTGGTTCTGATTGTAGTAAGCAGACTTTCCCCCTTTGCAATGGGGAGGATGTCCAATCTTACTATAAACCACTTGCACAGTGTATAAGTGGGACTGGTACCAAGCGTTGGATTCCAATTCAGAACAGGTCTTCTGGTTCATTGAGTTCTGCTGAGCTTGCGATCCATGGTATGTAACACGTAGTTGGAAGCCTTATGATGTATAATACCCATGCTTGGTAGGCCCTGCCATCTTCAGCTTTCAGACAAATTAATTACATTCAATTTGAATGCAGGAATAAGCCCTGAAGACTTTTTTGAGGCCTCGGAGTACTGGAGATCTGCTTTAAGAAATTATTGGTCACTGCTTTCTCCCTTAATTTTCTCTGACCATCCAAAGAGGCCTGGTGATGAAGACCCAATGCCCCCATACAATATGGTTCGAAATGTGATGGACATGAATGCTCATTATGGAGGTTTAACTACTGCCCTTTTGGAAGCTAGAAAGTCTGCATGGGTAATGAATGTCATTCCCGTGGGTCAACGTAACACACTTCCTGTCATTCTTGATCAAGGTTTTGCAGGTGTCTTGCATAACTGGTAAGATGTTAATTCTGGTATATGGTCTTCCCTTATGTATATTGTTGGTGTTAAATTTATGCTGCATATCTTGTATAACATCACGCACTTTCATCTGACTAGTCCAACTTTGATCTTCAATAAATTTTTCCACAAAAAGCCAATTTACCAATTTACTGTAAGTGAAAGGAGTCTCTACTGCATATATGTTCAGTTTGATGGATCTTCTTTGCCTTCCCAAATTTCTCGATTTGAGATAATAAAAATCATGTTTGTCCCCCTTCTCACTCTCTACACTGCGACTGAAAGTTTCATAGCCTCATATTTATACTTCATAATTTTTATGATGCAGGTGTGAACCTTTCCCTACATACCCTCGCACATATGACATGCTTCACGCCAATGGACTTTTATCACACCTTGCTTCGGAGAAATGCAGTATGCTTGATTTAATTTTTGAAATGGACCGCATTCTTCGGCCTGAGGTAATTTATCATATGCTTATTATTCTCACTTGATAAGACTACCAAATTCTTGATTTTCTTGAACTTTGTTTGCTGGCAGGGGTGGGTTATAATTTCTGATAAGGTTGGTCAAATAGAGATAGCACGAACTCTTGTGACACAGCTCCGGTGGGAAGCCCGAGTCATCGACCTTCAAGATGGCAGCGAGCAACGCCTACTAGTATGCCAGAAACCGTTTCTGAGAAAATGAGGTTTCCTTCTATGGAAGATCTCACCATCTCTACGACACTCCGCTCGTTTTGAACGAACATCGGATCGAGCACACACTCTGTCTGATTTTTGACACTGTGAAGATGAAATCACATTCAGTTATGGTGATGATGTAGTTAGAGCAATGAGGAAGTATGTGTGGTTTCCAACACGTTTTTCTGGAGATCAAATGTAATTCATTCAAGAGATGAGAAATTTTGGAGGTTGTAGATATCTGAGTAACGTTTGCTGTTGCAGTTCAAAGGAAAAGAAGATTTTTCCCACTCTAAAGGAGATAGACAGACGGATTGTAGCAATTCATTTAAGTCGATCTTTGTGGTTTTTATATTAATTAATTGTTTGTGTAATTGAATTGTGTTAGTATTTTTCCAATGATTGGTACAATCGATCAAGTTCAGTTGTAAGAGATATTGCAATTTTATGTTCTTTTATTCCCCTTTGCTACTTATTGGGTTTGGGTTATAAATCAATTCAATAGTTTCCTAGTTATTACCGTCCAAATTTATATGTGTGGAATGCCCACCGGGATGGGTCGAGATTTAATTTCAAATTCATATTCAATCTAATTTTACTATGAATAAAATGTGAGATAGATCAAGATTCAATTTCAAACTCAGTACAATTATAGTATTTTACTAAGAAAAACTCACGCCATTCCCCACAGAGTCAGGACAAAAGGTTGAGAATTGGAGTTTGAATTAAGTTTATCGTGTGGATGATAGTGTGTCCAAATGGTTTGTTGTAAAATTATGAAACTATAAATGAATAATTGGTTTCTCTTCCAACTGAATATATAAATTATTTTGGAAAATAGAGTAGCATTTTTGCCAACTATGATCCGATTTCACAAAAATTAAAAATTCCTAAAAACAGCCGACAGCAGCGTCTCGTATTTCATGAAGCAGAAGAAAAACGCAGACACGTGTGTACTACAAGTTCCCAGAAATTCCATGATTTGCGCCCCCACTTTCTTCAAATTACACAAATGACCCCATCAGACGGCCCAGATTCTCTCTCCTCACCTCCATCCCCCTAAATCTTCTCTCTCTATTCTCTCTCTCTTATTCATTCATTCATCCACTCTCCCCAACAAAATCAAAACAGCTCAGATTTTTTCCTTTTACTCCTGCAATTCGTCAATTTCCGCATCTTCAATCTACAAAATCGAGAAAATGTCGACGGAGAAGGAGAGAGAGACTCATGTCTACTTGGCCAAGCTCGCTGAACAAGCTGAGCGCTACGATGGTATGAATCAGCTTTTCTCGTACAATGTGTATTTGTATACAGATAATACATTTATACAATGTTTATACATTCGAGCGCGCGCGCGCGCGCGCGTTTTGACGGTTTCATTGTAGATGTGAAGCAGCTTTGTGAATATTGTCTCGTGTGACGGCAATTGTTTTGCAAGGAGATCTTGTGTATTGTATGTGATTTTTCGGCCGTTTGTTGTAATTGAATTTTATGTTTAGTCAAATGGATACATGTGAACGCTCAGTGACCTGAATAGGTTTACTTCCGTGTTCTTTAGAGAAAACGATTAGAGGATTAGAAATTAGCTACCTCTCTTGAGAAGAAATCTTTGATTTGACATAGGGGAATGTGTATGTGCATTTTTCTATGTAATGGAGTTTATGTTTATGCTAATCTGTTGGTTTTCATTTCATTGCAAATGAATTCTGTTATAACTAGATTTATTTTTTTGGTGAGGATTTTATAATTTAGAATCGTAGAGGAGAAATTTAACAAAGATACTATTAGTTTTTCTTTTTCTTGAATGAAACGAGGAAAAAGAGCTATTCTGTGGTATGTTGGATTTGCATGTTATTCATCTTTGTTTTCTATGGTCAATACAATTATAAGCTTTAAGTTATAGTTGCCCTGGGCTTCAGTTTTAATCAACATATAAATGGGATGAATGATTCCTTTGCAGAAATGGTAGAAAGCATGAAAAACGTTGCAATGCTAGATGTTGAACTGTCAGTGGATGAAAGAAACCTACTTTCTGTGGGTTACAAGAATGTCATTGGTGCTCGTAGAGCTTCATGGCGAAT
>JAYDZE010576011.1:0-11497 GCA_034509125.1 Monilaria moniliformis
GTTGGCTTGTGGGCTGGGCTGGACTTCTGATGGGCCGAACTTGTCGTCGTTGGGCTGAACTTCTGGTGGGCCGGGCTGCATATCCTATCAGTGACCGAGGTAATTAAACATACAATAATGTGATTCATATTTTTGTATGATTTGGAAAATATTAATATAGATTATTTCTCATAAGAAAATATTTTCTACGTAAACTCAATCAATATATGTTCTTTTAGTACTATTGATGTATGATTATTTAATGCAATCACCGTATCTTGCATAATAAGTAAACCTTAATCATTTTTATCATTAAATTAAGTGGCGAGAAAGTCGGAAAGTCATGCTGTGTTACAGGTGGAAACAGCTTGCAACAAAGAACCCACCAAAATAAATCGCAAAATTATTTTCCACTCAAAAATATTCATTAATAGGCTTTTCAAAAGAAAAAATAATTAAAAAATAAGTAAGAGGGATAAAACAAAAGAAGAAGAGTGGAATTTCAAAATTGACAAGGAACACGTGGTCGGCACGTGCTCGTGGCAAACGCAGGCTACAGCATGAAAGGATGATGGAATCTCCTACCGCCCAATTTTATGCCCAAATTCTAAGGGCAAACTCTTTTACCTAATTTGCACACAATTTCTCATTTCACACTTTTCCGCCCTTCGGAATTTCTTGGTTCACCTCTGCAACAAATGTGTTCTCACACATTTGCATAACGTTTCAATCTCCGATTTTTTTTTATTTTTTTTTAATAAAATTTTTTTGGTGATAACTGCCGCAGCACAGAAAGGGAAAAAATCTGTCCTTTTTTTTTTTATTTTTTTATTTTTAATTTCCCTCGGCGTTTTTCATTTCTTCTGAGAATTCTTGGAGTTGAGCTGGAATCTTGTTTTCTCGATCGGGTTTCGGTAATTTAGGTAGGTTTTGTTTTGCATGTAATTTTCGTCATTTATATTGGAATCTCGGGTTCCGTTGTAATTCGTCTTTCTTTCTTGAATTTAGTGGAGTAACAACTATATTTCTTTTCTTTTTGCTATTTTTCGTTTATTTCGTGATGAATTGTGATCGAATTTGTTAGCTTTGCGGTGTGCTTGTGTGCGGTTAGGTGTAAGTTTTTGGTAACTGCAAATTAGGGTTCTTTTTGGTGATGGATTGAGGATATTGGGTCTCACATGTTGCCTGCCTCCGATGCTCGATGGTAAATTCTTTAGAACTGAACACGTGTTTTCGTCTTTAGAAGTGTGTTAAGTTGATTTTTATGAGGGGAGAGAAAATTATGCATGCCTTTTCTATTCCTCATAGATTTGAGTGCTTCAAATCTAGAAGTTGTTCGGGGTTTTCCCCTTTTGCCAGTTGACCTAAATTGTATTGTTATGCATGAGAACCAAATTACTGCAGATGGGTTTGGTAAAGATGCAATATGGATGTGATATAAGGGGCCGATAAGTTTAAATTATTAAGTGAGAAAGCTCCGATTTTGTATCCTGAAGTTGGTACTCTGACTGCATTAGGATCTTCCTTGCATGCTTAAGCTGAGAAACCTATTGTTCTTGTTTCTAGTTTGCAATAAGATTGCACTACCTACTTACAAGGCTTTAGTGCAGAAAATATCTTGCCGTGTGTTCTCTTTTCGTGGCACCGGTAGCGGTGTCCATCCTTGCTTGGTCTCTAACCAATGTACAAATGTTTTTTGCAATCTGGTTTCTCCTTTTCTCCGTTAGGGGTTCTATGTCTATTTTGTTTCTGGAGTAAAGGGGTTCTATGTCTGTTAACGTATCTAAACACTAAGATGGAAATGATAAATTTTTAATTTCTCAGTATAATTTTGATGGTTTTGGTTTTATGCGGTGCATCCGGAAACATTGCATTCTTGTCTTGTATAAGTTTTCTTCTGAATAACTTGAATCTGTGACTCGATTGTCACCTTGCTCTCTGTGGTTCCATGTTTCAGATTCATGATGGGTTTTCACTTCAATAAATAAGTATTTATATGTTCGAATCAGTTGAACTTTTTGTCTTTTCCACTAGTAAAGCAAGACAATTATCAAGTTGTTATACTTGAGGATAGTGAAGTTTTAGATGATCTCTTCTAGTTACCTGTTGTAAGATGATTCATTAGGAGAAACATTAAGGGGATTGTCTAATTGAATAGATAAGATGCTAAGTATTGCTTTTTTCACAAAGGATCACGAACAATTGTCCAAAGAGATTATGAATATATTGACATACTCGATTGATATATGGTTACATATTTATTTTTACTTGACAGATTGTTAATAGTTAAAGGATTCAACAAAAAAGTGCAGCAACAGCTTTTCTTTGTAGGGTGCAGTGGTTACAAATTAATAAAACTAAACTATCTAAAAAGTTTCTAAACCTAGTTACATTTAAAATGTTTTACATGTAGTATCTTGGTCTTCGGAAGATCTTCTTATGTAATCACTTAGTTTTGCAATCAATAGAGTAAGTTGTGCTGCAGTTGTATTTTCTTATTAGATGATAATGCTTTAGGCTCTCAATCAATGTGAATTAAATTTGTTATCTCATATCCTTTATATTGAAAGGTAACAGCTAGCATGGTACTGGTTATGATCTGGGGATACTGTAGTGGGGATTATAAGTTGTGGAGAGTAAGATAAACTTTCCAGATGAGCCTTTTAATCCATCTAAAAAGTTTATGAACCTGGTGAGTATCTCTCAAGGACGAAGAACGGGATAAAGCTAAGTGCATGCCAAAGAACACCAGAGAACTTGAACACATTTTCAGTAAACAAAATGAACACATTAATGATTTGCTTGTTATATTCAAAATTTATGTGTACTACAATTTGTTTCGTTTGGGTTTTCTGTTAAGACTGTTAGTGCTCTAAGATTCGGGAGCTGCTTCAAGGGGCTCCATGTGAATTGGTGTATATTTGTTAGATTACTGTGTTCTGAATACATCTTATGATGTACTGGTATAGCATAATCCATGTTTACTTTTAAAATCCATAGCCGGAATTGGGAAAGATACTACTGTGCTGGCTGGCTGTTTGGACATTATGATCAGCTTGGTCTATGCAAAATGTTATGATGAAAAATTGCAAAGATCAAGTGTGGTGAAAGGGGAAAATATTTTTGATCTGTTTCTGATGAACCTTCATGTATATATAGTGTTATCTTCTTTATCCCCTTCCCTATTTTATATGATGGCCTTATTCAGCTAAAGTAGCTTGTCATACACCGTTCCTATTACTAACAATTGGTTTGATGTTGCTATATGTGTTTCTTTCCCCTTTCAGAAACAGATTCTTCATAATGTAAGGCAATAGCTTCTTTTCAATTTTCTCATCTGTTGAATATTAACTAAAACCTGTCAAGAAGAAATAGCTTGTAATGTCTCATCTACATTATTCATGTCAAATTCTAATTCTTCTTTGTAATGCGAGGCTGGGATAACAAGTTAGTGTTACTCAATTACATATCAGAGAATGAGATAGATTTGGCATCCTTGATAAGTGAAATTCATTTTCAGGCAACTTTGTTTCTGGTCTTGTTCGTGAACTTTTAAATTCATTTAAGTTTTCTATGGTGCCTGCAATGAGGTTATATTCGAAGAACTTTTAGTCCTTAAATGTCATTTCACCTTTGCCAGATAGCAATTGTTTATCTCATGTTAAAACCGGTTATACTTGGATTTGTTGATATTGACCACAGCTTATGTTTCTTAAATTTCTTTTATTTGGTGCCACGAAGAATGTCTGCCTGTTATGCTTACGAGACTGAAAACACCTCTGTGAGATTTGTCAGTTATACTAACACTTTTTTTTACTGACTATTTCAGATACGGCATCTTGAAGGTAGTGAAAATTGTCCAACAAGAAACGATTGACACTGAGGACAGTGCAACAGATGTCTGGACTCATTGAAGGTCTTCCTGATGCTGTGGTCTTAAGGTGCCTTGCACGGGTTCCTTTTCATCTTCATCCCAAGCTGGAACTCGTTTCACGTTCCTGGCGGGAAGCCATTCGCAGTGCTGAACTCTTCAGAGCCCGTCGAGAGGTAAACGCAACTGAGGACTTCATATGTGTGTGTGCATACGACCCCGACAATCTATGGCAGCTTTATGATCCTCAACATGACCTCTGGATAACTCTCCCTGTGCTTCCCTCGAGCATCCGCCACCTTGCACACTTTGGCGTCGTCTCGGTCGCAGGAAAGTTGTTTGTGCTTGGTGGTGGTAGTGACGCTGTAGATCCTTTAACTGGTGATCAGGATGGGTGTTTTGCAACCGACGAGGTTTGGTCGTACGACCCGGTGACAAGGGAATGGACCCTACGCGCGTCCATGATTGTCCCTCGTGCCATGTTCGCTTGCTGCGTGCTGGACGAGAAAATAATTGTTGCCGGTGGTTTTACTAACTGCAGGAAATCGATTACTAAAGCCGAGATATACGACCCAGAAAAGGATACGTGGCTTTCGATACCCGATCTCCATCAATCGCACAACTCTGCGTGTACGGGGGTGGTTATTGACGGTAAAGTTCATATATTGCACAAGGGTTTATCAACTGTGCAAGTGTTGGAAAACATCAAGCAGGGATGGACTGTTCATGACTTTAGTTGGCTACAAGGTCCCATGGCAGTTGTGAAAGGGAAGCTCTATATAATGAGTCACGCCCAAATTTGCAAGCAGGAGAGAGATTCAAATAAGCTGATTGTTTCGGCGTCTGAGTTCCGCCGGAGGATCAGCTTTGCGATGACAGGGTTGGGGGACGACATTTATGTCATTGGGGGCGTCATCGGGCCTGATAGGATGAACTGGGAAGTCAAGGTAACGTCCAACGTGGATGTGCTGACACTTGGGAACGAGAGGTTGGTGTGGCGCGGGGTGGCCCCGATGACGCGTTGTCGGGGGGCGGTTTTTGGGTGCACACACCTGAGGATTTAGGGGCAGTGATGGAGTTGTTGAAAGAGAGGAAGAAATGTTTTGATTTGCCTGTAAACAAAAACGTACAATGGTGCTTCTTGGTAACGTTGGGTGTTTGGACATACTTTTTTTGGGTTGTCCAATACTTGTTGAATACGAGGCATTGCCATTACATTACTTGCTTTTCAGTTTAGATTGAGATACAATTGACATCAATGGATATCTGCTGCTGCTGCTGCTGCTCTAATTGTTTTTTTTGTCTTTATTTATTTAGTTCTAACTATCCATTTTGCAATTGTGGATTGAATCTCACCCTGTTTATGTGCTTCAAACTCTTTTCTTTTTTATTTTTCCATCGGGTTTACTTTAAATGTTGGATTTGTGGATTTTAGCGAGTTTATCTTTAGTGTTACTTATTTCTTTCTATATATAATTTTGCTACAAATCGGAACTATAAGGGTCGAAAATGGTGATTTATTTTTTACTGCAAGGGAAGAAAGCCGAATCGAATATTGGACCAAATCTCGGCCCAACTACCTGAAGCTCAACACAAGTTCAGCCCAAAGAATGGGCGGGACGGTTTTGAACTCTATTTCTCGGCGCCCAAATCCGAAACCCTAGAGAAACCCCCAGCACTCTCCGAGCAAAACTCGACGAAAATGGAGGAGCACGACATCGATGAAAGCGAGCAGAAACTCGAATCAGAGGTAGCCCCGGCGCTAATTGCGGTCCACCCCCATCAGAAATTTGTATCCGTCGCCGTCGGCTCGGATCTCCGGGTTTTCGATTTCCAGTAAGAAAAGGAACAAGCTTTATTTCTATGTTGAGTGCTTATTTTGTTGCAGCTTAGAAAGCTACGTTAATTATATGATAATTATGTGATTTGTTATGCAGACATGGTTCCGCAGCTCAATTATCGGATGAAACTGGGGGCCACAAAGACTCTATTCGCGCCACCCGGTACAGTAAAAGCGGGAAGCTTTTTGTGTCGGGTGGAGATGATAAGCTTGTGAAAGTTTGGGATACTGATTCTTGGCGCTGTGTTTATTCAGTGTAAGCATTTTTATTGAATTTGAAAAGTTTTGTCTCTATTCAATCTGAAAGAAGTTGTAGTTTGCTGAATGTTGTTGGAATTGTTTTTGTTGTGATGAGGGCAGGTTTTCGGAGAAGAGAGTAACCTCTCTTGCAGTAAGTGGTGATGACAAGTTTGTGTCTTTTGCGGATAAGTTTGGTGTTGTTTATGTCGTGGATATAGGAGATTATGATGAAGAGAATCGAGCTCTGGTTCATACGAAGGCAGTCCCAATCCTTTCACATTATTGTAGCATTATTACTCGACTGGTATGTGGTTTTATATCTGAGCTATGCGTACCCTTTATCATTTTGTTCTCATGCTAGGTATGATTGCGTAATGGTTTAAGTGATATGTTGTTATCTTTATGTAGTTTAATTTTTTCCTCGAGCGACTCATCTAATTTTGAGCCTTTAGAGATTGTATTTATGCTGTCTAAGAGGGAGTTCACATTTAGGACTGTCATTTTGCAGGATTTTTCACCAGATGGGCAATATATTATAAGTGCTGATCGTGACTTCAAAATTCGTGTAAGAATGATTTGCTACTTATTACTGATTCAATTGGTTTGGCTGTGTTCTTCTATTTCTTTGGCATTGTTACCTTATTGTATCTGGTCACAGGTCACTCTCTTTTCCAAAGAGCGCTTAAAAGGAGCTCATGAGATACAATGTTTTTGCCTTGGTCATACTGAGTAAGTCTTTTCCTATGTCTGTTTGCTGGGATTCGGACTATAGGATTATGTTCATTGTACATGGTTTTGGTTGGTGCAAATTAAGCACCCAACATCACTGAGTAACACATACAAATGCAGAGAGAAATTTAATTACTTAATACATGAAAATTCAGTCTGTCTCTGCAGCAACTATATGGGAACATAGCCTTAGATTATTGAGTATCATGATAGCAAGCTTACTAAATTCTCATGATGTGTATTTGTTGGATATTCTATCATTGTATCTGATCAACATGGTCGAATTGCAAGAGCAGAAAATGAAGCCTCTTAGTTACCTTTGGTCAAGCGACTTTTAGATTTTTTCTCCTCATCTTTCAGTCAGATGATGTTAGTGATATATTAGTGTACTGATATTAAACCGCTCCCTTCTTTGTGATCATTGCCAGGTTTGTTTCTTCCCTTGCGTTTGCCAGTAGTCAGGATTATGCACAGGTCCTATTAGTCTCTGGAAGTGGTGATTCAACAGTGAGTTATAGAAGTTAACATATGGATGATATGATTAGTAACCATTCACTTTTCCTCGCTAACCTAGTTCTTGCTATTTCAAAGGTTCGACTATGGGATTATGCCTCTGGTTCTCTGCTGGATACATGTGAGATTGGAACTAAGGTAGGATGGAAATTTTCCCTTCATTATTATCTTTAGACCTTATTTTGAGGAGTATTTCTCTTCTTCCATTCTTTTACTCTTTCCTTACATAGTAATTTTTAGTCTTGTGTTTAGTTTTAATCCTCTACATTCCTAAAGGCAGGACTTTTCAATTCTAATCAAAAGCAAGAGGATGTGTTACCCGCTGTAACTGATCTCTGTGAAACTTATGATGGCTCGCTAGTTGCTGCTGCTATTCAGAGGTATGCCCTAGCTTACACTTGTTCTTAACTCAACTCCCTCTAGAGATTTCTACTGGAAACTTTTACTAAAAATCCAAAATTGATCCTTCTATGATGTCTTAAGCTTGCAAGGGATTATGCTGTTAAGATGCAATTTTTCTGCCAGGACTCTCTCCATTGCCAAAGTGAGTATTCTAAAACATCAGCTGAAAGACATGACAGTAGACACAATTGGATCAATCATTAGTTATACATTGGTTAAATTAATAAGCGAAATGTAGCTATTCTCACTTTTATAACTCTAGAAGATAGATAAATTTGAGTGCTGTATAATTCAAAGAAGCTCACAAATCACAATTCTATCCAATAATCCTCGTGTGTTTTTTTACTCATCTCAATGTGTGCTGCAGGTGGTTTCTGTTGCTGGAGAGACATTCATTCCAACAAGTATTTCAGCTGCCTCTTCATTCCCGTTGTTGTGGATGGTCATGGGCGCGTCCAGCTTAAGTGCTACTGATTCTGCACTCTTAGCTCGTGTGAGAGTTGCTTCCGAGACTTCAGTGATAGAAGATAGAGAGGTACCCGGAGGAGAGCCTATGCTTCAAGCATTGCAAGGAAAATTGACGATAGGTGAAGAAGCATTCTTGACAGCTGCTGAAGCAGTCAAAACAGCAATGCGCAATTTGCTGATCAAGAAGCAATATTCGGCAGAGAGACGAGATTTCAGAAAACGGGGACGAAATGATAAGAAGAATCAACCATAGTCTGTAAGTTTCTCTCTGCCCTACTCATGGATTCTCATGATAGTTTTGTAGTATATGAATGCATCTATTAATTAAGTGTTAAGGAATCGTTGTTTCTTTATGATTCTTTAGCATGCCCTAAATCTGCTGAGTTAGAATTTTTTTTCTTTTAATTTTTTGAATTTTTACCAGTTAAGAGACATTCTGGAGATATGGAATGTAATCAAATTAACTTATATGCAGCCCACTTTTATTATCCTTCTCCATTTGCTTTAATATATTTATCTTTCCATAATTTCATTATTTGGGATTAGAGTAAGAGATCCTTCACATATAATTTTCGTCTGTTTGTTGATTTTAATCTGTTGTGTATCTTTCAATCATTTTAGCAGTTAGATTCTTCCATTGTTAAAATAACAAATATTTCATTTCCTATTCGAATTTTTCCTCTGTTGACCTTGCCCTTGCCGGCTGCTCATCTAGATTTTCCCCTAATTGGTAAATTCATATCTGAGTAACAAAACAAATGGAGCCCAATAATTGATCATCTATGTGACAATGATTTGAATTTTTATATTAAAAGAAAAAACTTAATTCTTGAAAATATGATCCTACGTAGCTCTGACTAAATACAAAATCGTAACAAAAATGACAAAGTCTCATAGAAGAGAGTGGCCAATGGTAGATGATTGATATAGATGGTAACCAATAATTGAAAGAATTAACATAGGAAGAAGACAATTTGACATTGAGTAGATTGAGAAATTTTGGACATTTGTTCCACACTCAGATTTTTCTTTTTTCTCTCAAAAACACAACCAGTGGTGAACAAGATGATGATACGTGTAACGAAAAACGACGAAGAATTACCTAACTTTAATTTGAGAAATTGACGATCATTTAGTAGAAAGTGACATGGCTATGCTTTTGTAACAGATAAGCCAAGTATATAAACATTGAATTTAAATGCGTAAGCTCTTCATCCTCATCATATCATTGATATAAATGATGCAAATATCATTAGATTATATATATATAGTTGTAATCAAATAAGAATTCACATTTTTTAGTAGAACTAATAATAGATCTCAACCGCTAATTTGTAGGATCTGATAGTAGCAAATCGTGACATATTGCGTAGACTTTAATATTATTTTAATAGGCGAAGGTTATGGTAATTTTATGTAAAAATCGGTTATAGAAGCTATTTTTATGGAAAAGATTTTATAGATTCCGATTTTTATGAAAAAAATCGGAATATGCATAATGATATGTTTGATGATGAATAAACTTGTATTCGTCTATGAATAATGATATTTTCTTATGATGATAATGTTATTACGTTTTATTCTAATAATGATTCTGATTTTTATGGAAAAGATTTGATTGATTATGAATTCCGATTTTTGTGGAAATAGTGAGTTATGGGTGAATGATATATTGATGATGAATAATGATGTATTCGTCTATGAATAATGATATTTTCTTATGCCGATAATGATATTACGTTTTATTCTTATAATGATTCCGATTTTTATGGAAAAAATCATGAGATGCATAATGATATGTTTGATGATGAATACTACTGTATTAGTCTACGAATAATGTTATTTTCTTCTACCGATAATGATATTATTTTTTATTTTGATAATGATTTCGATTTTTATGGAAAAGATTTGATTGATTATGAATTACGATTTTCATGGAAAAATCGTGAGTTATATGTGAATGATATTTAATGATGAATAATGATGCATTCGTCTACGAATAATGATTTTCACTTATGCTTGTAATGATATAATTCTACATATATAATGATATCTATATTCTGGAATTTTCCCTAAATCGTGGGTTTTAAGTAATAAAATCATGGGATCATGAGATTTTTTTTGTACAATTATGCCCTGTAATGATATGTGGCTTCTTCTATAATGCTGTTACATATAGGTAATCTGGACCGTCCGTGGCTATAATTCAACGCTCTAGATTAGTTCTTAGTTAAGTTATATATGTGTGTTCTTAGTCTAATGCACCCCTATATATATATATATATATCATGTTTCTACGTATTTTATGAGTACCATTCGTGAACGCCGCATTCATTTAGTCCATTTTAATTTTAAATTTTCTATTTAGTTTGATCCTAATACTACAAAAATTATTATTGATGTCATTAATTATAAATTACAAAAATAATCAAAGTTGGATTTATCCATTTTCTCTATAATATCGAATAAATTAATAAAAAAATTAATCAAGCTTTAATTTTGTGTAATGTGTAAAATTAATGACATCAATAACAATTTTTAAGGTATTAAAACAAAACCAAATGAAAAAAAAATAATACATATGCTAATGTGGACTAAACCAGACTGATTCTCCCGAATGGTGCCCATAGAAAATATGTAGCTTTACATTTTCTCTCTCTCTCTCTCTCTTTCTATATATAATATAATATAATATAATATAATATAATATAATATAATATAATATAATATAATATAATATAATATAAGGTAGAGATCCAGTAATAATCGAATTTTTCATGAGAAATGAGAATGACGAACAAACACATAAAATCAAAGAAAAAACACATAAAATCAATGAAAAAGAAAAGAACAGATAAAAATAAAAAGATTTCTCCTAATGGGAGTCGAACCTAGGTGCTATTCATCCAGTAATGATATGCATCCATTGTAGATATTTGTTATCAAATAGAAGAAAATGATTCTTATTTTTCTCCTACTATTGTCATTCTCACTTTATCATTTTCCTTTAATATATAGAAAAATACTACAAATTTCAAGTACAGTATAAACTACAAATTTTGAAACATGATGAATTTGTTGTGAAAAAATATAAATTCCAAAAAATGATTTTTTTGCCACCATGGACTTCGAATCCAAGATCACGAACTCACTTAAAAAGTAACGAGTCAACACGATCTAAGCAAAAAATAGTTCCTAGCTTATATTTTAAAATTATTTTGTTGTTTGATACAATTCCATTATATGTATATATGCATTGCATTAGAGATGCTCAACTTCCTTAATATGTAATATGTAACACCCCCTATTGGATTGGAAACAAATTGAATAAAAATGATGTGACAATTTCGTTATTAACGTATACCGAAAAATTTCTATTTCACTACAAGAAAAACGCGCATACACTACGCTACATAGACTACGGTTTTTTGTAAAAACCGTAGTCTAATGTTATA
>JAYDZE010576022.1:0-11497 GCA_034509125.1 Monilaria moniliformis
GGGTACCCGCGTCGGGTATCCGGGTACCCGATATTGCCGTCGGGGTCGGGGTCGGGTATGTGTTTCGCGGGAAATTCAAGTGCGGGTACCCCCAATGTCGGGTGCGGGTACCCGCGGGTACCCGATTTTGCAGCCCTAGATGTAATCTAATCTCTTGTAAAAAGCGTTGATTATTTAAAGCTCTTTTCTCCTTTTTTATTATGGGGCTTTTCCCTGTCTTTTCAGTCAACTGCTATGGCAGGGAGACGGTGAATTATATCGTCTATGTGAATATTAATTAGATTAGTGTTATATAATTAACCCCAAAATATATGGATCTGCATCTATCTTGTTTATTATATTTTTTCCTCTTTATATGAATACGAATTTGCTGTCGGGATTTTGCTTCAAGTTTACTTCATATTGCATAATATTTTTTGATTATCTATTCTTTATGTAGTTTTATTTGGAAAAAACTGAATGGTCAAATTTGAAATAAAAAATATTTTCATCGCTTCAATGTCACCGAAAATACATAAAATAGGATGATTAACAACCTGAAAACTTAAGCAAACGACCAACATTTAAGATTGTGACGCTATAGATGGCGTATTGTTGGTTTGAGATTTACCTGAGAATTACCCTAAAGTTATATATTTGTCGCAAATGGCGTGTGGTGCCCATCTTGAATGTTTGTAGTTTGTTTAACCTATGTGCCACGTCACTTCATTATTATATTTCGATCCAAATGCCGGTAATCAATAATTTTACTATTAACTTCAAGAAGTATACCCACGTAGCGACGGGGCTGGAGGAGCCTAAGCACTCCCGGCATTTTTTTCTTTTACTTTATAATATTATGTATATATGTATTTTTTTTAATTCTTAGTCCCTCCATAATTATATTTCTGCATCCATCATTGTTGGCACGTGAATGTGCCTACTAACTCTCCTACCAAATCATCCTAGCTACGTGAACATTTTGACTATATAGGCTCTTGTTTAATACGTTGATTATGATTAAAAAAATAATGACAACTTTATTTAGGCAAGAAACAATTAACCACATCCACCTCCAAAATTCCTTGCCAGTCATAAGATTTCACTCAAGCTTTAACGCGCTTATAGTTTCATCATTTTCAGTCCCGTGAATCTTACCCTCCTCTTTGGCTTATTTAATTATTTTATCTGAGTTTATTCTAGTTTCTTGTTCTATTTTTTATTATACTTTTATTTACCAAAAAGAAGAAGAAGAAGAAAGTTGAATGTATCACTCATGGCGATAACTACATCAAAATCAATGAACTGGTCCCCAACCCAAAAAGAAAAAGATCAATAAACTGGTGCCAATAATTAACTTATCATTACGTATAATGACAATCTTATTAAGTCCAAGTCTAATTAAGTATCGTGTTCTTGATGATCTTGCACGTAGTTAAACGTGTCATGCCGCAATAATCTAATGGAACGTCGCAAATTTGGGTGTACGTGGATTATAATGACGCAAAAAAAAACCTCACGGCTTCACCACTAAAATAATATTATATAAATTTTGAGTTACCTTTTATGAGCATATGGACTATATTAATCGCGAATAGTACTTATCTAACCACATCACAAAATAGAGAACATATTTTTTAACTTAATCCATTAGAGTAATATTTGTGTTTGTCTGTGTACAGAAAGAATAGAGAACGTATGAAAATCCGCGATCCACATCTCACTTGGTCCGCCTCAACTTTAATATATTATTAATTATATTAGAAATAAATATGACTTTTTATAAATGAGACTTTTTAAGAATAAATAAAATTATATACACAAAGCATGAGTTATTATACTCTTTCCGTCCCACAAATATATTTAATTTTGAAATTTTAATATATTCCACAAAAATATTCATTTTTAACTTTTGGACACTATCCCACCATAAATTCTCTACATTTTTACCTTCACTTATCAATAAAGTGAGACTCTTTCTCTGTTCATCACTACTCATCTAACAATTTCTTAAAATCATGTGCCATCAAAAGTGATGAATCATTTTTTAGATCGGAAGAAGTATTAATTACATATATGAGACTTTAAAAATAAATGAAAATTTTATTAAAGGCCAACAAAACAGTAACTATACTATGTAAATGAGAAATTTCTTAAAAATAAATTATACACGCTCATTTTGCACCTCTTTCTTGTGTATTTTGTTACTTTTTTGTTTAGTGTTTGAAGGAGACAGAGACCGCCGTTTCTCCCAAGAGGTTGCCGTTTTTGTTCACGAAAATGCCAAAAAATGGTGACATGCGTTGAAGGTCGCCGTTTTGTCCAACTGATGGCCCCAAGTCCGTAGTTTCCATATTTTGGGCCTTTGAGTGGATTTCAGTCTAAAACTATAAATAATTCATCTTCTAATAAAGGTTCCAATTTTCATTATTTAGTTTGTAGACTTTAGTTTAATTTTTTGAGTTTTCATCAGAGTTTTAGTTTTCCTAAAAAGATTGAAGATTTGAATATTCAAGTTTTATTGTTCATTGTGAATTCATGGATTTGTTTAATTAATAATTTCTTGCAATAATGTCTTACTTAATCTTGTTTTGATCTATTTTATTTGTGTGTAATCAAATATTAATTTGATTTTAGGATTTTTAATGTTTAGTCAATTTATGTTAAATTATTTGTTGATCCCAATTTATATGTCATTCCAGGATTTATGAATCACGGTGCTTATCCTCGTGTGTTAATATCTTACTAATATTGATGCATGCTAGTTATTCAATTTGAGAACTCGTAGTGTGACGTGGACGTCGTTAGCACAAACAAAATAAATTTATAGCATATGCCCACAACTATATAGATAGCGGTAAGAATATGGTTGATCAACAAGAATTGATCAATGTTTTATCTTTGTATCTCTGGTGTTATAAAAAAGGGTGACAGTTGTGGTCATATAAACCACTTTGATCAATATGCTAAAACAGAACTAACTAAAACTAAACAAACAAATTGATCAATAATAAAACAATATGGCCTAAACTTGTCTTATTCAATATGAACACTGATTCGGTTATTGGTGCAAAGATTTTACTACATGCTCATGTCACCAATTATGATTAAGAAATGCCATAGTCATTTTTCAAGCGTCACACCCCAACAACCCTCTCATTTATCTATCATTTCAGATGAAAGCAACACAATATTTATGCATCACTCCCTACTCTCGGCAACACACTCCGTCCTAGAATCATCGTCCGGCGTACTGTTTAGAGAGTATTCAAACTAGGTAGATCCAAAAAGGAATTGTTATGTATGCCTTCGTTGACATACTCCTTCTGCTCGTGTCAGTCATTCTACCTCAAATTCGAACAAGGATCATACCAGTTTGATTTATTGGTGTTCTAATTTTCCTAAGTGATTAACGATAAATTAACTACTTATGCACAGACCATATTGGGATCAGACCTAACATTTGAGAACACTAACATGCAGTTATTATTGCCCAAATTAGACCTCACGAATTTATTGGTTCATATTTAATACGTTGTTGCTAGACCATACTTATAAACTTAGCTAGATATAAAGGAATGACTAAAAGCAAACAAATAAAGGGAAAACATATTTAAAGGAAAATTTACTAAAATATAAAGCAGAGTATTCATGGCATAGCTTGACAACAAAATGTAAATAGAAAATAAAAGAAGTTTTCCCTTAAGACTTGTTTGTTTTCTCACAATCAATCAAATTTAAGAACAAAGCAGAATTAAACCTAAATCTAAGGATATGAGACGATGCCCAAGAGGTGCATTTGGCCTGCGGCCTTACACCTTATATAGGTGTCCAGACCATTGTGGTAGGATCGGATCTAGAGTTGGCTGCATGATCTTGCATCCTTATCATTTTCAACTTCATCGGCAGCCTTTAGATTACTTTTCTTATCTTCACGATCTTTGGCAAATTCGAACCTATCTCGATAAGGAATGCTTATTCTTTCTTCCTTATCTATTTTTTCATATAAGGTTCAGCTCAACCTCTACTTTATCTCTCTTCTCAACAGCTCTCGTCTGCCCAGGTATAGATTTTGCGCGGTACATGAAATTGGTTGGCACTCTGCTCACAACTTTGCATCAGATGTCGGGTACTCTACTCAGCATAGAGTCTCTCATAGGGGTGCACATTGTCACTGGTATCAACACTTACATCATTCACGAATTGCATATACTTGTATTGCCTCAAATAGTATTTGATCTACCTAAAGCAACCCTATTGGCCAAAGTGTCCTCTCAGACATAGAAAAAACAGAAAATACTACAAAGACTCGATTTAGACACCTAAACAAGATTCTGTAATAGCAAAATTTGGGCTCATCACATTGATCGTTGTTTAATCGAATTCAGAAACTAATTTCCTAGCAATAAATACAGCAACCAAACCGTTCCATTGCAGACAACTAGCAAGCATGAAACTGGAAAATTGAAAACACAACAAGTACTTATCACAAATACCTCACTATTATCCAAGCTAAGGAATTGGATTTATGGAATATTTACTTTTATAAAATTAATAATTAAATGCAAAACAAATATAATAGATAACATTTAATGGTAAATACATTGATCCTATGGAATGATTGAATAAGTAAACCAATGCAAATTAACTTATTGATCAAATTATAAATTTTTAAGTCAAATCAGATGAGAGATCACTATTATAACCATTCTTCTCTACCGATCAATTTATGATATCAGATTAATATAATATTAATCTAACCTAAGACTTAAGAAACTACACTAACTCTCAAAAGCTCTCTAAGAATAGCTTGATATGATCCACCTATCTCTGCCATGATTCAAGGCTTAACATATTATGAATTCCTGAATTCAAATAAATAATTATCACCGTAGTGTCTCTAATTGAATAACTAGCATGAATCAATATTCATCAGATATCTCAACACGAGGAAGAAACACTAAGAATCATTAATGATGGAGTGATAGACAAGTTATAATTCACATATAATTTTAAATAAAGCTAACTAAAATTTAAATTCTATAATCATATAAATATTTAGTTAGACATAATTAAAATAGAGCAAAACAAACTTAAAGAAGACATAGTGAACAAAAATAAATAATTTAATGGAACCCATGAGTTCACAATGAAAAGTTGGAACTTGAATCTTGAATCTTGAAATATTGTAGGAAAAATAAAACTTTAATGGAATATGAAATTATGATGTTGGGAACCCTTAAAATGTAAAAAGGTCATGTATATAGATTTGGGGTAAAAACCCACTCAAAAGGCCTAAAATATGAAAAATACGGACTTGGGCCCATTAGTCGGATAAAACGGCGACCTTCAACACATGTCGCTGTTTTTGTTTTTGGCATTTTCATAAAAAAACGACGACCTCCTGAAAGAAACGGCGGTCACCGCCTTCAAAAATCAAGTGAGTTTGGCAGGCTTCGGAGCATAAAACGGCAAGCGCCGTTTTTCGGCATTTTTCAAGCATAAATTCGTTGACTTTCTTGAGGGTCGCCGTTTGTGCGGCGTTGACTGGCTTCATCTCTTCTTTGGCCTATTTTGCTTGATTCATGAGCCCATTATTTTACATTCTCAACCCCGGATAATCCTCCACACCTTAAATGCTTCAGGAAGTGATGTGACAAATAAAACAACGTTGTTTCAATCAAAACGATATCGTTTATATTGCCAACAAATATTTTAAAAAAATAAAAAATAAAAATCATATCCACGTCATTACCAACCCATCCTATCCTCTCCTCTCTCGGGACAGCGCCGCGACCGCTTGGCCAACCAACCTTCACCGCGGATAAAAACTACAAGGTCCACCCATGTACAGATACTATAGCTCACAATTAGTACATTAATTACAAAACTAAGTTCTCTTCGGGAACATCAAACAGTTGAATCTTTTTTCTTATAACAGAGTCGTTTAGGGTTCAAATCCCAACCCTATAAAAAAAATTAACTTCCATTTCTTATGTTCCAAAAAATTATGGAACTTGAGAAATTAGGATCTTACCTTTTTAAAAAAAATTCTCTAATATACAGCCAAAATCTACTTCAATGGACGTACCGTACCCATTGTATTAAGACTGCATAATTTAACTCAATCATGAATGGAGCCCTAATTTGTTATCAGCCTTTATGATAAGGTGGAACCAAAAATGCTAATTTGTAATGATATAAAATTAGGAAACCAAGATTATAATTTTCTCTTTGCATATTTTTTGTATGTCACGCGCAACATAATATATTACGAACGACGTCTGTTCTTTTAATTACAATACACACCACACTCATACATTTTAGATCACTCGAATCCTGACTTATTAGTTGAAGGGGATGCGTCTTACAACTGAATTACGCTTGCTCATCATAAATATCAGTTGTTGAAAAAACAAAAATTACCATGTTTGAGCATGAGGCGAAAGGGGAAAGAAGAGGATTAACATGAAAGAGAAGAGCCCTACAACTAAGCCAAGACGACTTCCTCAAAATCAAGAGCGCGTGAGGTATGCAACAAATAAACCTATAAGAAGTTAATATATCTCATAATATATTGATAGATGGATAAATAAATACTATTGCAATTAATATTTTGAAAATTGGACGGGTGGGTGAATCGTCGAAACTATCAATTTAGGTTCAACTAATTAGACATGTCTGATCATTAATTGGACCGAAATACTGCAGCATATATATATATATATATATATATATACAAAAAATATTAAAACTTAGTGAGTGATAAATAAAAAAGACATTGTAGACCACAAGTCTTGAATCTTAATAATATTAAATACCAACAAGTCTACAATGATAAATCAAAGTTTTTATCGAAATATCTTAAACATAACAACAAATTGAAAGTTATAAACCCAAAACATGATATCCAATAATCATCTCTTTCACTCTCATTTCCAATTTGAAGGTTAATGCAACTCAAGTTATCAAAGCCATCGTTGGTACTACGAGATTTAAAAAATAAGTTTTTTTAAATAAAAAAAAAAATCAAAAATCGGTTCAACTGCCGGCCTGTGTTTCCGATTCATAACGGTCCAAATATTAAACAATTTTAGCGTCCGGATTGGACCGGACAATGCGCTGGTTCCTGATTGAACCGGCAATCCTGTCCGATTTTTTTGAAACTGATCGCAATCGTTTAGCCACAAAAAATTTATTGTGACGCCTTCTTCTTTATCTCAATAAGATTTGAGGAAAGTAATTCACTACATGTAACTATGTAAGCCCTCTCTTTCTCATGATATATATTGCATTAATTAGCCTGAATTTTGTCCTGCTTCTTTGAGCTCTATTAATAGCCAAGATTTTGTTCTAAGCTGACTTTTTACAGCCAAATATATTGTTTCCCGATTGGCCTTATCCGATATTCTGCATATTTTTTGCCCATAATGGGAATGCAGAGATTCTTGCAGGGATGTATTATATTCCAAAATTCTCCCATGTGGTGAAGAATGCCAACTTTCAACCCTCAACTCCCACGGAATCCTCCTCCAAAAAAAAAAAAAAAAGGTCATGGAATTAAATGATCTAACCTTTGTATTCGGAAGTTTGACTTCACTACTTGCATTTCTATTCCCAGATTGTGGATTTTTTTCTAATTCTGGTTGGACTCAAACTTTCTTTTTGCCCCTTTTTCTTTCGGTGGAATTTGAAGTTTCGGTTTGAAAACACATGCATGGTACGAAATTAATGATGTTGAATATGAACCCATGCAAATGACTCCTTTAATTAATTATTTATATACATATTTTAACGAGACAAACTCCTATGTATTTGTCCTAACTAAATGCTAATTAAGAATTAACAAATTCTAGACCAGTTTAATAAACTTTAGTTGAAGATTACTAAATCCTAATGAACCTCTAAGCCTCTACTACTATTAATAATTAATTATATAAAGATTGTGGCAGTCCGCAGCCGTACCGAAGTTATCATATTTTAAAATATGTAGTTAACTTCATCATTTTGTTTTATCACCGAATGTTCAAGATCTATTACATGCATGAATTCTGAAGTTTGACAATATTCCTTCTTCATGTATAGATGGGATTAAAAGAATAAATTCCTCCATAACGTAACATGCAATGACCGCAACTTTAATCAAGGAACAAAACAAGCAATAAAGTACATATGGATAAGGCAACTTGGATAGGGTCAAACGTATAGTATGAAAGTCGAGGAAAATAAGAATCCATGTCAAAAAAAATGTTGGCTATAAATACAGGCATATATCGCAGCACCAAAGGGAAAAAATCCATCAGCAACAAATTAACATTATGGCCTAGAGCGAGAGGAAGAGAGGGCTTACATGAGGAGAAGAGTCCTTGTTTAGTAGCCAAGAATGACTTGCCCAAATCGTCCTTCCCTCTATGCCGCGCTGCTGCCACGGCTACAGCGGCGGCCGGCTGCCTCTTGTGGGCGGCTTTTCGGGCAGTCATATTGGCTAAGTTGACAGGCTTTTCTTTATCATGCTAGCCCTTATTCTTCCCTAATTACTCGAGCATGAATGTATTATTAATTACATACATTCTGTTTTATTAGGTTCTTTAGTAGTAAATTTCGTGAATTTTAATTGTGGAACCTCAAACTTTTGTTTGGGTGTTGTATATATAATATAACACGTGCTGATATGCGTTTAAACTTTTTTCTCTTTCACTGTATCATCTATGTTGCAATGCTTGAAATCTTTTCAGAATATATATATATATATATATATTGGTACTGAACATGTATTTTGAGAGAGTACATATATAATGTGTTTGTTTTGATAACGTGAAACACGGACTCAAGAATTAATCTGGTTGAGGTTTTGAACAAAAGTAAAAATTCTTTAAATAATGTTGTAGTTGGTGTTTATTTTGTTATCTCAACTCCTACTCCAGGTAGCTCTTATTAATTTGATGTAAATAATAAAATAAATATCAACTTCATAAGTTATTGAAGATGAAATGCAGTTCAATTGGCCATAAAATGTACACCTCCAATCAGTAGAACGAAGCCAGAGTCACCCAAAGAGGTGGTAACAAGTTACATTTCCAATCGCAGTCGACGGCGGATGGAGCGTGTGGCGGCCGACAGGATGTTAGGAGGTGGACTGGTGGGGGGAAGAAGACGACTCATAACATAAAAGAGGGAGCCTACCGGCCAAGATGAGTTTCTTAAACGATCAAGAGCACGGCCTTAATGCAACAAAATAAATAAACAAATTTAATTAAAAAAAGATATCGTTGTAAATAAAGTTTTTAACAACCATATATATGGCCATTGTAAATTTTATTGTGACACACAGAGGCCTATGTATGAATAAGATTGGGCAGGATTTTTTTCGAAGATCTGAATAACTTTTGCCCATGAAATTCCTCAAATCGTGAGTTAGGAATTGCTTAAATTAGTATTACACTCGTTGGATACACAGGGTGTATATTTATCAATAGCATCATTTGTAAAAAGTATTTATTATTAAAATAACAATAATAAATAGAATTTAATGGGTAATAACAATGTTATATAAAAACAAACGATTCAATAATAAAAATAAACTTGATAAAAATTATATTAAACGAATATCGTTCGAGCCAGTGAGCATTGACTTTTGATCACTATCATTCACATTAATAAATGATTAATCTTATTTTGTGTTCTAATTTTTAGTGTCTTCCAAAAAAATATCCTTAACTTATTTTTTTTCTCTTCAAAAATCATAAATTTTGTAAAAATTGATTTATATTCTGCTTTGGCACGACCTTAGCTAAACTATAACTCACTTAATAATTCAGTGAGCTCACTTATTGTTCTGTCGTCGGATTATATTAAATAGGAATTTTCACAAAATAATGAATTTTGAAGAGAAAACGTAGATTGGGATCATCTTTTGAAAAAAACTAAAACCATGAGGATTGACCATTATCGCCAATAGTAAAATTAAACCTTTGGGCACTTGAAATGACTTCACAACATCGGATCTCACATTGCAATATAATAATTGATATGTTAAATAAAATATCTTGAAAGGGATTTACAATTTCTACACCAAATATTCACTCAATACATCCAATATTCCACAAACAACAATATATATATACATGTACTTATCAAATTACAATTTACTCAATTATTTTAATAAAATAACTTAGAACTTAGTATATAACAAATTAATTACAAATACCAATACATACTATCATAAATAGAAATACCAAATATTACATCTATAGCATAGGTGATATAGAGATATTATTTATTTCTTTTTCTACTTGGAAATTGATGAATGGTGAGTTTTGAACTCTAAACTTTTTTGTTACAAGACAAAAAGTTGCATCATTTGATATCCCTTAAGGTGATATAGAGACATTATTTCTAGGACTCAAAATTGCAATTTGCTATAGCTATAGTATATAAACATCGTTTTGATTATTCTAAATTTAAAACAGTTTTCATTTATCACATATTATTTCAAGTCTTTTGTTTTGTCACCTCAGCCGAATTGATGTCGACTGATTGACATTTAACGGCCTTGTCACCTAAATTTCACCTAAGTTTAGATTAAATAACATTAAGTTCAAGATTTTACTACAATATTGTTACTGATAGTATTAGTATGTAACGTTGTTATACTAAAAACAATTCATTCTTCCGTCCATAAAAAATATGCAACATTTTTTATATTGAGTGTCTACAAAAAATATATAACTTTTTTTTTTAGAATATGACCTTACATTCTATTTTCAAACTTACAAGCATATTTTATTTACAAAAAAAATCTACATAGTGAGACCTATAGATGTACTATGTGTCCACTAAAACACATTCATTAATAACTAGCAACTATTTTCTTAAAACAATTTTACATACTTTTCTTAAACGGAAAAAGTAATTTGTAATATTTTGGAATATTATCCCAATAAATAAATAGATAAAAAAAAAACTTGTGATTTATAGTAATTCGAGCCTCAATGACAAAAATTACATTTGAAAAAAATAATAGAACGTTTTCACTATTCACCATTTCTTTCCATTATTTTATCCAAATTGAAGGTAGGAGGGATGGTATCGTTATTGGGGTTGGCCCGGTGCGGGGAGGAGTTGGGACAAGTTGAAATCAAGGTGGGAATATTGGGGTATTAAATTAGGGTAAAGTGGCTGCGCTCTATTTGAATTTACTTTGTGCACGTTTCCTAATTCTAGTAATATATATTTTTACAACCTCACACCTCTTACCATCCACTACTTCATCCTCTCATGCTTACTCTTGCCCACATATTTCGTTATCGCATTAACATAACCCCATATACTAAAGAGCAAATTGCCGGAAAAACCATGAATTTTGGTCAAATTCTGGTCTGTCCCGCGAGTTTGAAAATCAGCCGCTAATATCATGACTTTGAGATTTTTCGTAATTGTCTCACGCCAAAAAAATCGGTATCCTACGTGTCTTAAATTATTGACGTGTCGTATACATGTCTTAAAATTAACGACGTGG
>JAYDZE010576033.1:0-11496 GCA_034509125.1 Monilaria moniliformis
ATGGAATGAGACTACTTTTGGTGGACGGACCAAAATGGAAAAATGGGACTATTTTTGGTGGACGGAGGGAGTATTATATAGTACATACAAGCTATCCAATCTATTATACTAGCAAATAGATATTTCCATATTAATGCATTGGATTTTTTTCTAAACTTACTAAATATATAAGTTTTTCTATTATATACTTAAATTGTTTTTATACATATCTCAAATAATTAATTTATATAAAGCAAATTAAATTCCATTAATTACACGGTGTAAAAGAATTAATCTAACTTGCATGTGGGCCAAGGTTTCGCTTGAGGCGCTACGGATGGATGATAAGTTTAACCCTAGAATGAGCTGAGTCAGATTTATAAATATTTTCAGTATTTGGCCACATTCAATTGGAGTAGTGTTGGTCTGAGTATTGTATAAGGGTCCAACTTTTGCATTTGGAATCAACCGATTTTTTATTTGACATGTTAATTATGTATATTGTATAGTTATTTCATGTGAAAGATTTAATTTATTTTGTCCATTTTTTTTCTTCTCTTTTATTTTTAATGTCTTTCCGAATTTTAGTAATTTGTTTCATAATAAAATATACAACATGCATTTATATTAAAGGTTATTATATAATCTTTAATTTAATATATGATATATATAATAAATGTAAGTGAAATATGAAAGTTGTAATATCCTGAAGTTTGAGATTGATTTTTTAAAATTTTTAAATTTAATTCTTTTATTAACTTTAATATTTGTCCGAAAAAAGTAGTTACAATGTTTTGTCTTTGTATGGAATATGGGATCACAATATAGACAATTCGTTATTTACATAAATGTTGGTTATTTGCAATTATATATTATCAAATTCAATTTCACGTAAACAAAAATTAAATACATTCTCTTTTGTGTGATAAGATACTTATAGTTGAATTTGAATTCAATTTGACGAAAACAAAAATCGAATGGTATCTCTTTTGTGTCCTTCATGTGTGTAGCCATGATATTTCAAATTCACATATAATTTTTTTGAATTATTAGTTTACCGAATCTCTTATTTTAAAATTTAGCGTATTATTATCATTTTTGAGTAACTACTAATAATAATGAGTAAATTATTCATATTATCTTAAGTTTTTTTCTAAATACAAAAAATAATAGTACATAAATGTAAATAGAAATATCATGATGCTTGATTTGGCTCAATGGAATAGATACACTATTTATATGAATTGAAATAAGTATGAGAATAACTATTTCGTTCTTATCTCATCTCACCATACAATAAGTCGGGAGGTTCGTATCATTTTGTGGGTGTGCGTGTAAATAAACAAAAATAGAAATAATACTACACAATAATTATATATAAATGTATCATAATATTTGTACTCAGTAGAATAGTAAATTCATGGGTTGTAGATGGAATTACTTGATGAAAAGATATGTTAATCATAGAAATGGAAATAGATATAAAGACAATTTCACTCATATATCATTTTAATTACCAATCACCTCTAAACATATGAGTTTCTTGAGACTCACTTAGTCATCACAAACATAGTCATTAAACAATGTATGTAACTCAAATTTTAACTCAAATTTCAAACTTGCTCATGAAAGAGAAAAATCTTTACCAAGTGAGTTGTATTTCATTCTCCTAAATGTCTTAAATTATAATTATGCATATCCATAAAAAAATTAATCTAAATTATTATTGTGTACATTATGATTATTGTTATCTGTATAACTAAATTATTTTTCATACAAAATAATGTACTTAAAATAACCAAATAATGGAACATTATTAAAAGAGCGTGCATCGCACGAGTAGAACACTCACTGAGTGAACCAGAGCAGTTGGAACTCTCTGTCGCGGGTGTCTTATGATGTTGGATTTCAAAACAGATAAATATACAACATTGGTGAATGAAATCAAGTCAAGTACACAACTCGAACCCGGTCGGCCGTCTTCACAACAAACCAATCTAGCTTAGGGTGAGTGAGCAATTATTACAACGGTTAAAAGGAAACATTTCCAAATCTAAGCATCATGTTGTAGGATATTAATGTACAAGGTAGTTTTTATACTACAGTTACACAGATACAAATGATCACCACAACCCTTCTTTTGCCATTTTCAGGAAGTTGCATAGTGTTATGTTGGGAACCTCTGACGACGGTGACTGCTTCTTCTTTATCCTGGTTGTCTTCATGGGCGCCCCGCCTTTTGACTGGGCAACCGTTGTCGAGACGAGGTTGTAAAACTGCAGAAAAGCATTCGTGTCAGGTATCTGAAATCTGACAAGTTTCAAATTGGAACCAAAATGTGCAATTTCTACGGAAAAAACTTGTGTAAGACTGTTTGAAGCGTCCAGATTAGTCCCAAGGGTCAAATAATCGGATTCAAGTACATATCCAATGACCCGTCAGACCGTCTTACACGAGAGTCCGAGACTCTCTCTCTTGTTTGATTTAAGATAATTTGTCACAATGTCATGCTCACGGACAAGTATATGAGCCTTGGTTATCCATTGGATACCTCTGAGAGGGGAATCAAGATGCGCAAAGAAATGCTGCGGGAGAAAATACCTCACAAACGCCATGCAGTAGTAACCGGTGGAAAGGATCTTGAACGTGCAGGACTAGAAAATCTTTGTTCCCGCTGTCCTTGACAAATGAACGTACGCATTCCTGAAACAATATATTTCAGTGTTGCCATGGGAAATGTGTCAGAAATCATGAGCACGAAGCGGAACAAGAGCATGTATTACAATGTCATATAAAAATAGTACCACCAATAAATTATGAGAAGATAATGTGATCAATGCAGTCACCAATTAGTATGGAGGATGGAGATTGAAAAATCCACAGCATGCAATTAGAGGAGAAGAAGAGAATACTACATTTCATCAAACAAAGATTTACCTCGTATCCACTGACCAAGTCCGTAAGATAACAACGACGAAGTGCCTCCCTAGTCCTACCATCTACACGGTGCCAGGCAGTCAGTACAGCAACTTTGTCAGCATCTTGACGATCTCTCCGCTTTGATGATGAGTTTTCGAGCGATTCCATGATAGATGCCTAGAAGAAGGGGAAAACTACAATGAATTGGAGGCGTGTCGCAGATAAAAAGTTGGTATACTGGACCCCCCGCCTTCACTATTAGTTTTACGTTTATCAAAAACGCACTTAGAAATGTAACCGTCACTACCATCACTTCCAATGGACGTATCAATACAGATTTGAGACTGAAGATAAGTGTCAATGCAAATAGTAATGTCATTATTCCAACTAGATTGAGTATCATACATGTAATAATTGTATAAGAAATCTTCATTCGGAGATCCATTATTCATATAACTAGAATTGCAATAACTAGAAAAATAACTTTCTAGTTCATTCAGAGAATAATGATCGTTGTCAATCTCAAAAATATGATTTTCTATATCAAAATAGATAGAATAACTATCTCCATCACAATCCCACGAAAAAACACAAGCGAGCGAGCGCGAGAGAACAGAGAGAGAGGCAAAGAGAAAACTCTCCACTTCTCCATCTCAAGATCAAAAAGATATCTAAGTATATGGTTTCCATAGTCCCTGAAAAAGGGAAGTAATGCATCATAGAGAAGATCATAAAAACTAGCAAAATATTTGCTTTGCATGCAAATACTTGCTAAGAAAGGCTCCATCATGATTCTATCTACACACACTTAAGCAGTAAAGTCGTGGAAGAAAACTTTGCAAAAGAGAGAAGAATTTTATAGAAATTGTGGTTACTTTTAGGTAATCTAAATATACATCGTGACGAGGTTATCTCTATCCTGATGACTAGAAGACTAGTTTGATTTTTTTGCACAATACATTAATAACAAAACAAAAAATTGAACTCTGATTCATAAAACAGTAAGCGAGTCCTAACTCAACTCAAAATTATTAAGCCAATAAAAGCAGTTTCAGAATGTCAGAGAAAAAAAATTGATACACAGTAAAAGCAAGGCTAACCGATACCTTTTTCTTTTTTACAATCTGACAAGCATGTAGATATCCATGGTTTCAATTTATTTTTAATCTAGAGTAACAAGCTACTGATATCAAAATTTCGTCCATTCTTGAGATATAAAAGATATGCCCAATTGACAAGTAAGAAACATGAAAGAACCTCCTTATCCATGTCTATGTTTCTGAAGCTATCCCAATCCCCCACATTTGTCATGCAAAATGCCGAACGGGGTACTTCCTCACCTGAACAATGAATTTGCAATATATCAGAATTATATATGTAGAGATCCAGGATGCTCAGATATACAGTTGTTCAAGGCACACACATAAAGGAGGCACCACTCGGCAAATAGAAAAGACTTATAACAATAATCTCTCATTATACATCTCATGTCAAGAACTCAATTCTTAAACCATTATTCAATTCTTCATAATAATTTTACCCCATGGTGGTGGAGCAAACAATCCTCTAATTTCCTCTGCATTCAAGCGAGGAACGAGCTCCATCAACAAGCGATCATTTAACCATCTGCGAGATCTCCGGTTCCTAACCTTCAAGACATAAAGTAACTTCTCATCTACTAGTTCGTGCAAAGTTGGAAAGCAATTTGAAATTAGTATCAAGTGAGAGTTGCCATATTTGCAACGATCTTTCACTTCATCAAGTTTCACTTTTACATCTGCCTCAGATATTAAGAGTTTCTTTTCATTTCCAGAAGACAACTTCATTATGAATTTAACGAACTTTTATTAATTTAACAAAGGTCAATACTGTTCATTTTATTTCAATCTCATAACTCCAGCTAGAGTTAATTACTTCAAAAAGTGAACTTGTTCAAAAACCTAATCCACTATATTCAGATTTCAATAACAAAGATCGAGGAATTACCATAGAGGATGCACAAGCAGTTGATCATAACATAACCCGAAAATAATAATAAACAAATAAATGAAACAGAATCATAAAAATTACATTTCCAGCCAAGCTCTCAAGATACTCAATCTTCTTCTCGATTTCCACGCCTCGAGGTCTCACATTCTCATCTGCAGCCGTATTCAACACAAAATTCACCGTCTTTCCGAATACACAGAATTAAAAATTTATTAAAAAAATTGAAGTGACAAAAAATATAAATGAATATGAATCAGAATAAATCACTTAGAATCGATTCAATAAAAAAATTAAAAAAAGTAAAAATCGAACCTTTGGGAAAGAGGGACGAGTACATAAGAAGATCCTGCTCCGTCTGCAAAATTTGAGGGGTCGCCATGATTGCTTTTCGTTTTTTGCTAGAGGGAATGCTTAATTTTTGACGATTTGAGTTGTTGAAATAGAGATTGTGTGCACAGGTGAAAATTTGCTGAACGTTTGGAAGTTGTGGTTTTAAGCGTGGACGTAGTAGATTTCGGATACGCTTTTCTTTCATTTTTTACTTTTCTTTTTCCTTATAATTATATAATGACGTCAATTATCCACAAAATGGTGGAGTGTGGATCACATTTTCGTGCTTGTTCGTCTTTCTTTTATATTTGTTTTTCCTCTCCCTTTTCAATATTTGGAGACCGTCTAAAATTAAATTCTACTTATCATTTGTTAAGGGTAGATTCATAATTTAAAAATTAATTTTATAAATCTGACAAATGATAATTGAATTTGAAATGTTCTTTTATAAGGGCATCACAGCGGCGTGCTAAAAGCACGACACCACATGTTCAGCCGTCGAAGCATGGGCGTTGCACGACATTGAGCAACCGTGTTTACACGCTCTCACGTGCTTGAGCACGCCTGCCACGCACAACGTCTGTTGCCAATCAAATTGAGCCACGTGGCATGGTTCATCGTCTCCCCAAGGTCTCAATGCGATCCAACTCACCGACGAAGCAAAGATTCTCAGCCATACTCAATCGTCACACTCTGCGTACTCAGCAGATGAATTCGGACGGTCTTCAAGTGCTATGTCAACATTAGCGAAGATCATGTC
Organism: Monilaria moniliformis; assembly: GCA_034509125.1. Lineage (NCBI taxonomy): Eukaryota > Viridiplantae > Streptophyta > Magnoliopsida > Caryophyllales > Aizoaceae > Monilaria > Monilaria moniliformis. The sequence goes on from JAYDZE010576033.1 coordinate 5,978, forward strand.
GTTGTCAACTCCCTGGAAACTCAGATTTTTTTGGCAGAAAATAACTGATAGGTATAAGGACGTGCGTCCTAAAGGCGCAATTGAGCTCATGACTCGTATTCTTCAAGCCCACTTCGGGAGGGTGAACCTAAAAATCCAGAAATTATGCGACATCTACAACCACATGGAGTCGCAATAAAATTTCTGCCAAAGTGAGGCAGATTTGATCAAGGAAGCGCAAAATATGTATTAAGATGAAAACAAGCGGGCTTTCAAGTATCTCAAGACTTGGAAGAAAGTACGCTACTGCGATAAGTGGTCCGGCAGCGGAAGATCAGACTACGGCGGGTCGAAAAGATTGAAGTGCACTTCAGACGGATAATTCACAATACATGGAGGATCTGGTAAGGCAACTAAGAATGCGAGTGCAAGGGTTGCGCCGAGTAGAAGTCGTTCAATGGGCCAAAAGGCGGCCAAGCACAAGGGAAATGGTAATGCGGCGGCCACATCTTCTTGTGCCGAGATGGAGAAGATGAGGATAATGGCGGAGCAAACGCGAAAATTCAATGAGAATGACTTAATGTCAATGTACTACACCGCCTTGTGCAGAGACTTGCTCGGCAAGGACGAGGAAGAAAAGGAAAAGCACCGCCGGTTTTGGCTATACTCGAAGCGAAATTAAAACTCTTTTAGTTATAGTTTTTTTTATTTCCATTATATAGTTTACTTTATTTCAATTATGTATGTTTTTTCAATTATGTAATTTTAAGTTGTTTGAATGAAATTAGTAATTTTCGTTTATTCGTAAATCAATGTAATTTGAATATATAAATAAGAAAAAAATTTATGAGAAATGTAGGCAGGCCACCTAAATAGTGTAAGTCATCAATTTCTTAGTGCTAAAGGATTGTGGGTAGTGCTAAAAAGTTCAAATATAAAAAGAAAACAAATTAAAAGAAAAGAAATGTATGAAATTAGGGACGCCCTGTTTTTTTGGAACCGATGGTTTAACCGGAATCGTAACTGCTGAAAGCGGTTAAACCGAAACTGGAAATTCGGTTTAGGCGGTTCGGTTACGGTTTCGAAAATATGAAACCGGAACTACCGGTTCCGGAGGTTAAACCAGCAGTTTTCAGGTGTTGCGGGCTACGTATAGGGGGGCCGGGCTTGATTTGATTTTTCAGATAAATTCGCCGGTTTTCTGCAAAACCGGAGGTGCCAGCGATTTTCCTATTTATTTTTTTTTAATTTCAAAATTCAAATTCAAATTCAAATTCAATTTTTTCTTACTCATTTTTATATATAAATACCCTCTCATCATTCTCATTTCAACTACTCTTGTATTAATAAGAATTATCTCTTCTTTAGCTCCAATTTCTCTCATCTCTACATCCATCATCCTTATTCTAACTCACTCATCTTGTGTTAAGAAGAACTTACAGTTCTCTAAAAACACTTGGTCGAACACATTCCAAATATTACTGCAGTATTAACAAGCTCAGCAAGTTAGCAACTGCTCCAAATATCCAATTAGAATGTGCTTGACCAAGTGTTTTCAGATAATTGGATGTGTTGTTACAATATTTCTCTTATTCATTAATCATTACTGTAATTTATTAATTATTGATCTACTTATACTCGTCTTCAATTTCAGATTTTAATAAACTTTAATTTAAAAAGAAAACCGTCGAAAACCGGCCAGAAACCGGCAGTTCGGAATCTAAACTGGAAACGTCCAAACCGAAACCAATAATTTCATTTACAGTTTGGTTACGGTTCCGATGTCCTCGGAACCGAAATCGACGGTTCCGGAACTGTGGACATCCCTATATGAAATACAAAGTCAAAAATAGAAAAGCAAAGTTGCAAAATCATCATAGTTTATCCCTATAAGCGGATACCATCCTATGTTTCTTCTTCTTCTTCCAATGGGAACAATCACTGAAATGTATTTTAGACCATATAAATATAGTATTATTTGAATTAAACATTCAATTTTTTAATATATACAAGTTGATCTATAATTACTCAAATCTAAATTCAAATAGTGATGAATGATGAATATGTCACTTAATAAAGTTAGATTCAAATATTTTTTGATTTATCTTACTCCGCTATACGATCTGAAACAAATTTGTATTAACATTAACTTAATATTAACCTCAAATAATAATAATTGTATTAACATTAACTTAATATTAACCTCAAATAATAATAAAAACTTTAACTTAATATTGTCGTAATAGAATAATTCAGAATTGCAATCTGTGCCCCCATAGGTAGATTTGGTGTGGTGACACTTGTTGCTTTTTTGAAGATCACTGCGGCCCACGATCCTTCTCAACTATTCAAGGACCCTGTCTTTATTCTTATTGTTGGGCTTGGCCCATAGATTGATCCATTTTATTGTTCAATTCTTTCAAGGGTGCTGCAAATCTCTCTCTCTCTCTCTCTCTCTCCTCGCATCCAAGTTTGTTATCGATATGCGGCATGCCACATCGCACATTTTAATATAAAGAAAGTATGTAACTATCTAAGATTTCCATTTGACATTACGATTTTTACATAATGCTATCAATTAGGTCACTAGAAAAGATGATTTGTGTAGTTTTCATTGAGTGTGTTGTAAACAATTCTATATATCTATAAGCAAGAAATAAATCTATAATGTAGCTTTAAATTATAAATATAATTGTAGATTATAGTTGTTTGATCCCAGGGGTATTTTCGACCATTGAGTTGATCCACCTGCAGTGCGCTGCTATACCGTACCACGCACGGAATAGTACTACATCACGCACTCCGCTCATTTTAGCTACAACCAGCTCATCTCCACACTCCCGTTGTCACCTTCTTATCTCTTCAACAAAATTTCTGGAAATTAATCAGTAAGAATTCGTTTCTCTCATTTTAGAAACAGCAATGCTACTTTTTTATGTAATTTTTTTTCACTCGGACGTTTGATCTTCTCTGTGCTGATTGACTACGCATTTAGAGTATATCAGAGAGCCGGAGAGAAGGTTCTGTGCGTGTGTGTGTGCCCTTTTTTTTTTTTTTTTTTCCAATGATGTGTGAAGCTATGCGACTCTATGATATGTTTATGCATTTTTGTTCCATTCTATTATGTAAACTGCAGAGAGAGAGAGAGAGAGAGAGAGAGAGAGAATTGTCGTAGAAATTTTGCATACTTGAATTTGTCAAAGGAATTCTTAACTGAACCAATTTGAATCTCTTTTGTACTTTCATGAGTAATTATGAGTTTCGTGGTCTGTTTATATTTTATTTTTAGATTAGTTTATGGTCTTTTGTTGCAATGCTTAGTGCTGATCTTCATTTCTTAAAGCTATATTCAACCGCTATAGACTTTCTCCTAAACATTCAATACGTAAACCTTGGTCAGATTTCACCGTTTGTGTCACTATCTAATATCCTTTTGATTGAACATTGATCTATGGAGTTATTCAAACCACGAGAGTCTGCTTCTAATTTAGTTTCTTAGAGATTCATAACATTTTCTGTTAACAAAATATTATCGTGGCAATTTCAGAGCCTGGAAAATGGAAGAACAAAATCACAAAAATTATTTGCAGTTTTCGCCACTGGCAATTGATTGGCTAGCAAGTAATGCATCTGGTTCACTTAGTAACTTTGACTCCGACCAGCACTATATCATGGCAGCAGGGGGTGAGTCTTGTCAGTGGATGCATTCCCAGCAAACACCTCAAAACTATGTCCCCTTTCTTTCAGAGGCAGGACACATTGAAATCCAGAAACAAATGGCATATGATGTTTCAGCACAATTTCCTACTTTGCGACTACCAAACCCTTCTCAATTGGTAAAGAACCATTCTGCATGATGCATACAGATATTATTGGTCCTGTGTGGATTAAGATTCATGAGCAAAGTGATAGTTAAACTTCTTATGATTTGTATAATACCTTGTATGTATGTTTAAAGATTCTGATAGAAAATGATACGGTATGTGATACTTGTACTTTGCTTCCAATAGGAAGAGTACATGAGGCCGCATAATGGCGGAGATTTTGTGACGTCAGTCACAGGCTTGGAACAACTTGGTGAAGAGGTCCATACCTGTAGCTGTTTGTACCGTAAAACAAAGTTAAAGATTTTCCCTGCCAAATTGTGCTTCCTAAAACTGACATGCAACTATCCCTGCAGGAACAGAAGTTGAATGAAGAGTTTAGTCATGCTTTTGAAACTTATTCACATTCATTTGCTGCTGCATCCAACGATCCTTCTAAAGTCAATAGGAAAAGATCAAGAGAGAGAGCTTATGCTACTGATCGTGTAAGCATTAATTATTCAATGCATCTTATGATTCAATGTTATTCTTGACTGCCAAAAAATCATAATGGGACCTGCACAGATTGATCTTTGGTCCGAACTTGGGTAGCATTGTCACCCTATCTACAGTCTACAAGTTTCTGTATCTGATTGTCCAGTTCTGTCTTTCAGATTCGCAAATTGAGGATATCACATTGGCTTGATGCTTTACAAGAATTGGTTCCTTCGCTAGAAGGGGTAATGTAGCTAATATATCCACAACATGCAACTATAAGCTCTTCCTGTTCTTTTATAGTTTCTCCTCACACTACCTTTCTGTCAATGGAAAGAAATCCACTGGTGTTATCAACAGATATTCAGTAACTTCTGGATTTGTTTCCTTCTTTGGGGGGTTGGGGTGGGGGACGTGTGCTGAGATTCAATATGCAGATCTATGGATGCTTTTAGATTTATATAAAGAGATGTCCACCTACTAATAAAAGTGCATAATAGGACATACATAGTAGTCTAGTATTTGTTGAATATTCAGCCGTTTAGACATTGTGGCGTTGCAGGTTGGTCAAGCAGCGTTGCTGGATGGGGTAATTGACCATATCAAGTATTTGCAGTATCAAATGAAGGTAGATTTTAGTGTTTTCAGCTTTGCATGAAAATGTTTTCTCAGGATCTAGAAATACATGTTTTCACAAATTTCCAATGAATTATATTGAAGAAAATCAGTGTTTCAAGTTTCTTGGTTCGAGCAAAATGCTTTCTCAAATGACCTCTAGTGGTTGGGATCAGGCATGCATATTGCTGCATGTTGCAGATCTTTGTTTCATTCAAAAATCACTTATAGTCTTCATGCAGATTCACATGTTCCAGAAGCTTATTATGTTACTTGTTGCATCAGTAAACAAGTATATGAACTTTGTTATCATGGCTAAGAGTATTGGTTTTTAGCTGGTAAGTTATAGATACATGTACTCCAGATATTAACCTGTTAAAGAATTCTTAAACTTTCAAAGAACTTAGTTCCTTTTCCTTGGATAGAGCCCACCACTTGATTCAAGTTTCTCCTTACTGCTGTATAAATTACTTCTCATAATTTCCACCTTTTTTTACCTATAGAGAGCATTGACTTCCAGTTGTGCACCTACCACAGTTTCTTTTTCAACTGTTGTCTAACTTCATTGATCTTACTCAAGCTCACTCCTTTCATGGATACTTCACCATGCAGGATCTATGTCGGAAC